>JANLJB010030335.1:0-23225 GCA_026212285.1 Bursera cuneata | reverse complement strand
TCATTTGGAGCTCTGGTTCAGTAGCAGTGGCCCCAGAAGTTCACGTAGGTCAGGTTGAGCTTCTAGAAATCTGGGTTCTATTGGAGCCCATATTTAACCTCTTAAACGTTTGATTTGGGCCTTGTGTTCTTCTTAACATTTGTGAAAAATTGTCTAAAGTTTCTAGACATATAAATTTTGTAGCAATTGGGCTCCTGGACTGAAAGTTATGCTTATTTTACTTAGCCTGCATCAAAAAATTCAAAAATTACAATTGGTAAGAATAATTCTTTTAAGCTCAAATCAATGTAAATATTCAAATTAATAGTACTTAAAGTATAAAAAATGTTATTTAAGCTCATAATAAATGTACACTTTTAAGTGCTAATCAATGGGAGACTACATATTCAAAATATACAAACCATTATTTATTTTTGCTATACAATATAATACATTATCTTTATATACATAGCACCCAGCGTTTCTGAATACAAAGACAAATCCGTAACCGGCTAAACAAGATACAGAAATAATATTCTTAGTTAAACTAGATACATGATAATAGTCTATTAAATATAGTATATGTCCCAAGGGCAATGACAATACATATGTACCAACGGCTGAAATAGTAACTCTGGACTTGTTTCCAACTTGTATGTCGATCTCCCCAGAAATCAGTCTCCTATATACTTGGAGACCCTGCATATCAGTACAAATGTAAGTACGACATCTAGTATAAAAAATCTAAGATTTCATTACTGGAAGATGACATGCTCATTTTTATCACAAACATACTTGTACCAGGTGTCTTTCCTACTTTCTTATACTTCATGTCTACTTTAAATTTTTTGCAGTCATGTTTTCAATGACCCTTCTTACCATAATATAAGCAGACGTCCGGAGATTTATCAGCTACCTTCCTAGAAGGTGTTTTGGCCTAAGTTTTTTTCACTCTTTTAGAAGGTTTAGGGTATTACTTTTTCTTCCCTTTCCCTTTTCCTTGCTTGGAGGACTGGACAACATGCGCCTCACGTTTCGTCCCTTTGTTTAATTCTGGCTCTGCTTCTTTCAACATTGCCATTAACTCTCCAAGAGTCTTATCCTTATTTAGCATGTTATAGTTCATGACAAAACTATCCCAGCTGTTAGGGAAAGATTGTAAGATCAAATTTATGCTCATTTCGGCTTCCATTACCATGCCCAACACGGCAAGCCGATCAATATGAGCAATCACATCCATTACATGTCTCTTAACAGATGTCCCCTCTTGCATGCGACTCCTAAATAGTTTCTTCATGACTTCATATCTATCTACCCAAAGGTTGGAAGCATGTAAGTCCTGAAGTTTAGCCATCATTTCATAGGGATTATACCCCTTGTTTTTATGGTAAAATTTTGGAGTCATCGCTGTCAACATTATAGATTAGGCTGGCTACAATGTTATCATCATAGTGGGTCTTCCAAAGAGCCCACTCTATCTCATTTTCATGCAGAGGCTGAAGCCCAATTGGTGTCTGTATAGTATAAAGAACCTTTTCATGTCCCAAGACTATCCTGAGATACATTTCCCAATCTAGGAAATTTGTGCCGTAAAAAATATTCTCGCCCTCTAGAATATGTCATATAGACAGATTCTCAGTCATCTCTATAATCCAGTCCAACTGTTCATGAAAAACAAATAAGATAAATCAGTAAATATAAACTAAAATAAAATAAATGAATGCATAAAATAATATTAAACGAAATTATAAATTTAATATTATTCTCCTACTATTTTATTCAAGCCTCCAACCCGCTATAGAAGACTCAGAAAACCTAGTCTTCTAGTGGGTTAGGTCCCTATTAAATAATGCACAACTTTGGCTTTGGCACAATAAATTGTGCAATGATTAACTAGGCAAGTCTCTCAGACCAATTAGATCCAATCCAACTCCTAGACCGTTAGATTGACTCCCAGATCGTTAGATTGACTCCCAGATCGAGTAAATCTAATGTTGCTCCGAACATTTTTTCTGAATCAATCTAGGCCTTAGCTTTGGCATAACAAGCCTAATAATTTAGTCAAGCATGACCTATTGACTAGGGGTAAACTTCATAGTCCACATCAAAGAACAAAAGTGACCTTAACTTTGACCAAAAAATTACAACTGTCTTAGACATGTGACAAATAACAAAGCTTCCATGATTTAAACATATCTTGACTTTGGCCAACAAGTCATAATCGATCTTGGATCTTAAGAATGAATCACTCAATGGAAGGAAAATGCTTGATATATCTATGTGAGTATGTTTTTGATAAACTAGACTAAATGTCCAATTTATTATCTTTGTTAGGTCTCATCACATACACCCTTAAACATACATACTATTATAATTTACATTTAAAGGCATATATAAATTACAACTGATAATGGGATGGATACTTACAATTGTTCCTAGAACAAATACACTTTCATTTACATTTTTCACTCCCACTAACACTAACCTAATTACATTACACTCTCAGAAATCTCGTTTTACATACAAGGAGAATTAGATAAGAAAAGAAGTACAATAGAGACAGGTGAGGAGGCAGGACAGGCATGTCTTATTTAAATTATATATTACAAATATAAATCCTAGTATACATTCCCAGTTACCAATTAATCCAACCATTGGCATACAAATGAGCATGGCATCAAACAAGTTTACTATCAACCAAATCCAGTTTGATTAATCTTAATCATGTGACTATCCAAGGTTTAAACAATTTGATAATTGATTGGAGAGTCAAACTCTTAACAATAACTAATCCAATTAACTATTATATATTACATTTTTATTGTCAAAGTACACAAATCAAATCCAACTTGATTTTGTACATGACATTGGGCTATTAAACCTACTTCCACCACTCGGTTTGAATTAAAATCAAATAAAATCCAATTTTATTTTAATTTTGTAAAATTCGGGTAAGGCCTCCAAGGCCCATTTAATTTGTAAACAAATGGGTTCTAATTTAGACATTAAACAATTTGGGCTATAAAACACATATGCACAAAATTAATTTTTTTAAAGCAAAATATTTCAAATTAAAATCCTTTTGGGCTTTTAATTTCCAAAACATGACCCAATTTTATTTTAAATCAAATTTAAATCCATTTACAAAGTTGGTGGGCTAGCCTATTCTTAATTTGCCCATTAGTAATCTAAATGCCCAAATATGCCATAAGGCCTACACACATCCAACATATGATGGCCAATGCCCAATGGGCTTTTATAACACAAGTTAGAATCCAATTCAAGCCTAAGCCCGATCAAGTCCAACGCAATTAGGTTTTGGGCTTTCATTGGTCCAAACAAGCCTAATTGTGTTAATCAAGTCCATTAGATTTAATTAAGATGTAATTAAGCTAATCACTCCACTAATTAAATTATTTAGGCTAATTTTAGATTACAAAAATTATAATTAGGCTTAATTAGTGTAATTAAACTTACTAATTAATATTAAACAATTCAAATTGCATAATTAGCATTAAACACATGTAATATCACAAATTACATAAAAGAAAATTAAAACATGCTTGCATACATGTTCGGACATGGTATTGATCATTGATGAAACATGTTGTTTCAATCCAATTGAATACAAATAACGTGTTATCACATCCATCTAACATCAACCATGCCATCAATTTTACATATTAAGCATTAAAATACAAAAAGCTCACTAATCAACCCTAAATGAATCATGCTCTGATACCAATGTTAAATTGAACCTAGGATCAACATCTAGGGTTGAAATAAAGAGATTTGGTGGAAAGAAAACTTACAAAACTCTAAGCTTTGATTTGGGTAAATTCCTTCCATAAAGTTGATGAAAATTTCACTAAAATGATCCAAATAACTTGTATATTGTTCCTCCAATAGCTAGGATCACCTCCTTACCTTCAAATTGATGTAAAGTGCTAGCTTTCTTGATGAATTTTCGAAAAGGATGTATTTGAGAATTTTCTAGGTTTGGGACTAAAAAAATTTGATGTTGGTAAATGGATTTTTTGTTTTTAGTGTCCGACGTTGGAATATTGATGGTCACTGAATGAAAAATTGATGAGAATGGGTTGACATCGAGATGTCAGAGTGTTAAAATGATATTCATGAATTTTGAAATTTTGAAAATTTATAGTCAGACCCCTAAATCTCAAAATCTATATAAACAGCATAAAAATCCAGAACATCCAAAAACCTACAAAAACACCTCTATTCGACGGACTGTCACTGCCATTGCCGCTGCCACAATCACCTTTCATATTCCCAATGAGTTAGGCCCCGAGAGGGGTGGCAACAGAATCCTCTCAGTGTGTTAGTCTCCGCTGTGGCCTCCGTTTTCTCGTCCGATGCTGGAATCTGCTTAGATCGATGCTGTGAAGATTTGACTTGTCGAACATGGATCTCCCTCCTCCGTTGTCGTCAGCCTCTGCCAACAATCGAGATCAACTCATCTCAGCTTGAGGGTCTTAGATTTGGCCTCCAATAGACCGTCTGGCATCTCTACCACCGTCGATCTGCCCTAAAAATCTATGACTTCTCCACCACCGATCTCTCTCCTCCCGCATCACCAGCCTCCGTTATTGGCTGGGTTAGATTCATTTCCACGAGATGAAGCTAGTAGTGGTCATCGATCAATTTTTCGATGATTCAACGTGAATCACGGTTGTCAGGAAACATAATATCGACCCCCTCAGCTTATAGGCTTGACAGATAAACCCTCTAACCGTTACACCTCTGTAGCTTTAGGAGTTGGCAAATGCACCCTTGTATGGTGTTTTATCTCAGGGCCCCTAAGGGTTTACAGGTTAGCAATTTTACCCCTATTTGGTTTATTTTTAATGACCCTAATAGTTTAAGGATTTGCAATAACACCTTTGAGAAAAAATATCAGTTTAACCCTTGTGTTTGGTTTTGCATGATTGTGGTCTCATGACTCTGAGGACTCAACCGGGACCGTGGGGACAAATATAATTCAAGATATGGATGAGGATGAACGGAGAGAGAAAGGCCTGGGATTTGTGATTCGTGTATCGAGGTAGGAGTTTCTTACTTTACCTTTATATTTCGTTTTAATGTACACGTGGATTTAACTTAATGTTGTGGCATAGGAAATAGAAAGTGTATGTGATTGTGAATAGAATATTACATGCATGCATGGATTGGGGTGTTATGTGCACATATATGGATTTATGAAAATTGGGTGAATGGTATGTACGCATATGTAGGTAATACATGTGAGAGATTGTGTAATGAGATGAGTGAGACATGGGAGATGTTTGTCTGTGAGTAATAAGACGTACAAGACATGGATTGTACATGGGTGTACATGCATGATGTGATGGATGAGATACGGGTTATATACGTGTAACCATACGTTACGAGAATGGGTGACTAATCATAGAGTTGGATAATATGCGTGTGATTAAGTAGCGAGAGTGTGAGCCCGGTATGGATTATTCGTACGTAGTAGTGTGATCGCGCGTGATAGAATGTAGGAGGTGCGTGAGACACGTATACGATCGCATATGATATGAGGATCGGGATACGATTAATGTCTGTGTGTGGTCTATGTGTACAAACCCCAGATTGGCCTAGTTGGTAAACAGGAATCCGCAGGGACTTATGGGTGATGTGTGGACTAACCAGCTGATACGCAGTAGTCTAGTAATATGCAGACTGACCAGTTGATAAGCAATAGCCTAGTGATATACAGATTAATCTATGAGCCCACTATGATACGAGATAGATTTGTTGAGCCCACTATGATACGGGATAGATTTGTTAAGCCCACTTTGATACAAGATTAATCTATGATTCCGTTATGACACTGGATAGATCTATTTTAGTGTTAGGCCTTAGGTGGGCTCTCTTTGATCTGGGACATAAGGGAAAATACTTTTGATATGGTTATAATGTTAGGCCTTAGGTGGGCCCACGTTAATCTGGGACCTAAGGAAAAACACTGATGATATGATGATAGTGTTAGGCCTTGTGGTGGCTAGTCGCTTTAGGGCCCAAGTAAAATACTGGTGATATGATGACAGTGTTAGGTCTTGTGATGGCTAGTCATTTTGGGGTCCAAGGAAAACACTCTTGTTGTGATGCTAGTGTTAGGCCTTAAATGGGCTCATGTTGATCTGGGATCTAAGGGAAAACATTTTTGATATGGTTGTAGTGTTAGGCCTTAGGTAGGCCCGTGTTGATCTAGGACCTGAGGAGAAACACTGGTGATATGATGACAGTGTTAGGCCTTATGGTGGCCAATCGCTCTAAGGCCTAAGGAAAACACTAGTGATATGATGATAGCGTTAAGCCTTATGGTGGGCAGTCACTTTGGAGCCCAAGGAAAACACTTTTGTTGTGATGCTAGGACTAGGCCTTAGGTGGCTGACTAATTCGGGGCCTAAAGAAAACACTAAATTCAGAAACTGGTAAATATGGTTATTGGTAGCAGGTGTTGAGATACTAGAGAATCCTTAGATGAGTTTGTTGAGATACGGGATCTAAGGATAGTCTTGAATTGATAGTTGGGTTGCACATGATTGAGATGTGAGGATGTGTCGCATGTATCGTGACGGTTGTGGTTGAAATGAGAAAATTTTTGGTAGGGTAATGGTTAAAGGTGTTGTATGAAATGCATGATGTATGTTTGACATTTAAAATGATATAGAACTGTGTAGTTATACAAATTCCTACTGGACTGTGTTATTCATCCCTTCCTCCACAAGTACCCATGGTCAGGAGTCTAGCGATAGTGATCCGAAGCTCACATAGAAAATCTCAGATAGTTTCTAGGTGATGTCTGGTTAGAGTGAGTCCTTTTTATTTTACTAAAAAATGTGTAAAGCTAATGTTTTCTATATAAACGTTTTGATTAAAACATTTCCTTTGATTTATTTCTTTTTATTTTAATTATTTAATTATTTCACCCTTAGGATTCTTGTATAAGGGATTCCGGGACATGACACCTTGACTTTAGCCAACAAATCACAACTATCCCAGACATGCGATGTGTAATAAAGCTTCCATAATTTATCCTATCCGTGAACAATGGTGACTTTGACTTTGGCCAACAAGTCACAATCAATCTTGGTCTCAATATAAATCACTCAATAGAAGGAAATCACACTTGACATTTATCGAGAGAGTTTTGTAATAAATTAGACAATTATATTCAATTTATTATCTTTGTTAGGTCTCATTAACATACACCTTTAAACATGCATACTACCAGAACATGCATTCTAAGGCATAAATTAAATCACATTCGGTAATAGTAATGAATGCTTACAGATTGTTCTTAGAACAACTTACCCTTCAGTAAGGATTCTATCTAAGAAATTCTATCCTAGTTTTTATTACACATTTCAAGAAATCTCGTTTTACATATGAGGGGAGTAAGATGAGAAAAGAATTACAATGAGATAGAATAGTGATACAAGACGCGTAGGTCCTATTAATTCAAATGAAAGGGTAAACTAGTATCCATTCACCAATTACCATAACATCAATCAAATTGACAAACAAGTGAGCATGGCATCATACAAGCATATTATCAATCAAATCCAATTTGATTAATCTCAATTAAATGACCATCCAAGGTTCAAACAAATCACATTTGAATGTGATAAAATACTTTTTAGATATAGTTAATCCAATCAATTATTCTTACTTACACTTTATGTTGTCAAGCTACACAAATCCAATCCAATTGAATTTTATACTCAACACATATGCACTAAACGTACATCCGCCAACTTGCTTAGACAAAAATCAATTATAATCAAATTTCCTTTTGATTTATTGAAATCGATTAAGGCCCACAATGACCTAAATTCATTTCAAAATTTTGATTTAGCAAATTAAACAATTTTTGGCCCATTTTCAACTATAAATAGTAAAGTCCATTAAATTTTTCAATCTTAGATGAATAGTACTTAAAAATTAAATTATTTAGGCTTTATTACAATACAAGCCCATAAAAGAAATTTTAAAACTATTGAAGCCCATATGATTAATTTAAAAAACTTTTTGGACTTTATAATGGTTTTAAAATATATTTGGCCTTTAGTAAAACTTTAGGCCCATAAACTAACTAAAAATTTCAAAACCATTCCAAATTAGAAGTCTTTGGGCTTACATTTCCAAATTAGGCCCATTTTATTTTTTAAATCAAAATCAAGTCCATTAACAAGTTAATTGGGCTATCTAACTCTAAATTGATCCATTAACATTCCTAACATCCAAATATGTCATAAAGCCCATCAAGTACACAATGCTTAATGGCTAAGGCCCAATGGACTTGCAAAACATATTCTTAATCCATAAGCTTGCCTAAGCCCAATTAAGTCCAACCCGATTGGCTTTAGGCCAACAATTAGTGTTAATTAAGCCCATTAATTTTAATTAATTGTAATTAGTAACTAATTACACCTTAATTAAATTACTTAGGTTAATTAGAATACTAATTTGATAATTAGGCTTAATCTAGTGTAAATTAAATATGTTAATTATTTTAAAAAATTCTAAATTTCATAATTAACATATTAAACATGTAATTAGGCATAATTAGCATCAAATTACACAAAATCACACCAAATACATGCTTGCACAAATTTGGTCATGGCATGTATATCAATTTCATGCTTTCAAATCCAATTCAATGCAAATTACATATCAACAAGCCATCAATTTCATATATCAAGCATTAGAACACAAAAGCCCTAATCTTTATCTTGTGAAACCCTAAGATTTGCTCATTAATTCACCCTAATCTAAGCATGCTCTGATACCATTATTGGATTCCATCCTAAGATCATGCAATTAGGGTAAATTTAAACTAATTTAAGTCAAAGAATGACTTGCAAACTCCAAGCCTATAAATCACCACTTTTGGCCTAAACCTTCCTTGAATTTTCCAAGCTTTTGGCCAACCTTCCTCCTTGAATCACAACCTCTAATGGCTAAGTACCCTAACCCCTTTGAATTGAATATTTTTCTTGCTAGAGAATGGAAAAAATTGAAGCAAAATCTTCCTTGGAATGTTAGAGAGCAATTCGGCAATGGTGGAGAACACATGAGAGAGAAATTTGTTTCTAACACTTGATATTTATATTAAAACATACATGGATTTTGGAATGAGCAAAAGCACCCAATTATGTCTAAAATTTATTATGGAACTTTCCTTGCCATATAAATCCAAATAATTCATGGCCAAGTAAAATAATTCATGGAATATTCTTAGAATATTCTTTATACAATTCTCACATAAATCTAGAAGCTTTGATTCTTCTCTCTTTAATCCTTGGGCCTAATGGGCTTGGGCTTGAAACTTGTTAAATGAATCCAATCCAATTTACTATTCAAAGCCCAAACCTATTTAGTGGTCCAACCCACTAAATTTGTCTATTTACATATTAAGCCGATTTGTGAATAGTATAGAAAAATCACTATTCATAGATTTTTATTCACAGTGCATTATTCATCATAGATAAGAGTTTGCTCTTGTAATTTCCGTATCAATCCTTTATCGAGGCATCGTCGGAGTACGACCCATTAGGCTTTCGGATATATTGACTATAAATCGTCATGTGCAGACCACCTGGATGCACGTATATCAAGTTACAAGCATATTGATTTACTAAGCATGGTTGACTTCTACCAAAGCACCATGCCCCCCAATTCTTGAAAGGGTTCCGTAAAACCACCTACCTTTTTTATGCATAGTACTATGTAATTAAATCATATATCAAATGTCACATATGAGGTCTAGGGTTACTATGTGTCTCCTCTAATAATGACGTATATTTCGAATCCTTATAATACGACCAATTCTCTTTTACGAGACGTGACTGAGAACAATCTTTATCACTCTCGTCTTAGCTAGCATTAGAGAAATCGTTATTGAATCCTGTGTGACGTCATCTCCTATTATCCGGAGTGATATGTCCTGTCATAACATTACACTCACTCCTAAATAGTTCACGGCGTGCCCAACGAAAAACATATCTATAACCCGAAAAGAGTTATTCACGTAAGTGTCAAAGTACACCAATCTCTAAATGAGATTACTGTGTAAGTCTCAGGTCTAAAGATTACTTACATCTACCCTGAACGAACCTCCCATAGATACTTAGGTAAACTACCAATGACATTCCATAGTGGGTCATGTCCACTGAATCTGTTTCTAAATCTAAACGGTTAACAATATTCCTCTATACACTTACATAAGTATTCGATACTTAGATGTATGAGAATCATACTGTTATACTTTTATAACTAGTACAAGTGTAACATTAGTCTATTCGTACTGCGGATGTCCTGTTTCGGTAGTACTTCGACCAGGAACGATTTAATGATGTTATGTTGTGTGAAGTGATTTTTGTTTCACAATCAAATCATTCATATTCACATTATAAGGACTTTTATCACATAATATAAATTTGTAATCCAATCACAATAAATGATAAAAGTGTAATTTTCTGTATTACATAAATCAATAATGTACAATATACAGTTTATACTTATAATGTGATGCTCTAGGGCACAAATATTCCAACAAAGGTCTGATAACTTCTTATTTATGGACCTGCTAAACTCTGATGGCCTCTAATAAAGGGAAATGTTGCATAGGCTAGAAATTTTTAAGACAACTGCTTTGAGAAAGCCAATTCAAGAGCCTTTTCTATTTCTTTTAGCTTCGAAACCTCCAACCAAGTTCCACTAGATTTAGTCGTCAGTTCTAAGCTACAAAGAGACAAAAAGGTCAGAGGGTATCAAGTTTCTCACCAACGATAACCGTCTGATACTCAAGTCAATAAAGGCGTTGATTTATATGATAAGAAATAAGGAAAAATGCATGAGAGCAAGCTCACTGGATATGTCTGTGAGATAACCAATTTCTGGAAGTTATCAAGGATGGGAATGGTTTTTGTTGGCAGTAAACTTGTGGAGGAATGGTCGCCAGTAATAGATGGCGATGATAACCGAAAGTAAGAGATGGAGTGATAAACAGTGGCAGTGATAAACTAGAAAAAGATGATGGATAATGGTTAACGGAAAACAAAGGAGTTAGAGAGAACTTAAAGAGAGTTTTTCTAGGATATTTTGCTACTGAATTTTTCCTTTTAATTTGTTGTTACATGATTCTGAGACAGTTCCCTTTTTATAGTCTTACCTATTTGTGACATAAGCCTTGTCCATCCATTTTGGCCTGGTGGCACAATCCTAGAGGATCATAAACCTTACGATCAGATGTTAACCACCTGCCTAGTTAGTGCTCCATTTGGTAGGTTCTAAATCAGGAAAATCTCTTGGGTTGAGCTTGGTCCTGGCTTATTCTGATGCGAAGAAGGTTCCTCAATCGATGAGGATTATGGCTCATGGAAATCTTCACCACCTATCGAGATTGTTCTCATCTCGATTGGTTGATATATTATCCTAGTCGCTCACTGCCTTTAGCAACTTGGTTTGGAAGGTCAACGAGTTAGGCCTCACATGTTTGCATCTCTTCCAAGATGTCTTCTCATCTATGTATGATATTGTTCAACCCCGAAACATGACATATCACAATTTATCGATACTGAAAACTCAGTTAAACATAGGGGGGGGTATTTTGGATTTTTTTTCTTAAAGAAGTCACAAAATATCATCTAAAGAAGGTGTTTGGGTTCTTTAGCTTGATTATTATTTAAATAATGATAAAATGAAATTCTAGAGTTTAATAAAGTTAAGGTTTTTTAGTACTTATTAAAATTTTACACGGTGTTGTTCTCTATGTTAATTACCCCTATTTTTATAACTCTTTCACACGTGTTGGGTTGCTATGCCTTGCACTACTAGACCTTAAGTCACTCACTGTAATTGCTTTCTGCTGAGTTTTAATGTTAGGAAATTTGAAGATGCTCGTAAGGGAGAAGATGTGAGTGTTGGAAGGAGTGACTGTTGATAATATGAACAATTCTCTCTTGTTTTTTCATACCAAAGATATTTCAATATTTCCATGCATTTGTCTAATAGGCACTTTAAAGTTATTCTTATTCATCAAGGTCCATTTGGTCATTCACTTATAATATCTTATTTTATTCAATAATGAGTTACTGATATTTTTGTTAGAAATAATTAATTGTATTCTCACAAGATAGTTGAAGTCACGTTCACTAGAGAGCTGCTTGATTGATTGTTAAAAAGGGGTCGTCGAGAGAATTGGCAGAAGTTGACTTGAAAAGATAGTATATTGAATTTATATTTTTTCAAAATATTGTTATTTCTCAAAAAAAAAAAAATAGAACTTCTCGAAACTTTGGGGTTTTTTTTTTTCCAAAAAAGCAAATTTTATATTCTTTTTTACATTCAAGTTTCAAAAAAGCATTGTTTTGTTCATAATTTAGATTACAAGAACATAAATTATGTGTGTCATACATAGATATATCACGTTAGATAAAGGAAAAAAAAAAAAAAAGTAAATGCTAATATGAATTAACTACAACGTTCTACAAAAAAAATTCAACGAGGCCTAAATAACTTCTTGCTTTTACTGGAAAAATATGTACTCCCACAGAGACCTCTCAACTTTTTCTACTTGTTTACCCAGTGCTCTACAAAGTACAAAAAAACTTTTCTTTCTCAGACTAAATAATACCCTAAATATCAAGCTGATCTAGATTGATCAGGTTTGCAGAATTCTGGACGAGTTCCTTCCGAGAGTCGACCTAAAAACAAGAAATGCCAGTAAGAACCATGTTTTCATACCTTCATCAGCCTCTTGGCATATATATAGTTTTAAGAACCATGTGCACACGCTAAAAACATTATGAAAGGTTCTGTTAGCACCAAAATTAAAATATTATGTGCCAAGGATGCATTTGTTATTGCAGATTCCAATCCCAAACCATAAAACAGAAGGGGTGTAACAGTTTCAGAAGCTGTCATCTAAGAATCTACTTACCCGGGCACCCATGAGGGAGGAGAAAACAATATTTGCTCCCGCTGCATCTTCAACCACCAGTTGCTTCAGCAATCTTTGCTCCGGGTCCAAAGTTGTTTCCCACAGTTGGGCAGGCATCATCTCCCCCAAGCCTGCATTGTACCCATGGGCAAAAAGGTAATTAAAACACCAATGTTTTTATATGTATGCATACATCCACACTAGGGTCCATAAGAGAGGCCACAGGTCAGCCTAGGAGGAGCTTGCTAGTCATCATCTTGGTAATTCAAAGAGGAATTTTCTCAAAAAACTTGGACAAATTTATTATGGCCTATTAAGATAGTATAGTTTTTTTTTTTTTTTTTTTTTTTTTTGGGGGGGGGGGGGGGGGGGGGTTNCCCCCCCCCCCCCCCCCCCCCCAAAAGAATGTCAGGATCTCCAACAACTATCATGTAAGAGCTAGTTATATTCATCAAGGAAACACAAAGTTTACTTATGACAACCAATTGTGGAGAGGAAGCAGTGGGATAGAAAAGCAGATAATGGTAATGCATTGAACTAACACAGCAAGATCTGGGGCCTCTTATCAAAAAGATATAGAAGCATCAGCTACTGCATGATAGGGGGATGGCTATGTGGAAAAGAGAAAGAAATGAAAACATACTGGCATTGCAAAAAAACTTTCCTCTTACATCATCATACTATTTCCCATTTAGTATTATTCATGCAGCATAAAATAGCATTTTAATCAAAATATGCTAGATGCTGAAATAGATGAAGGAAACACTTCAGTGTGGTGACATAAAATGTGTAAGACATCATGCAAGAAAAGGTTTAAGCATATTGAAGTATCATAAACAAGAGAACCAATAAAAGATATTAGTATAAAACTTCAAAATGTAAAAATCTGTTGATATTTTAATTTAAAAAAAAAAAATTAAAGAGCTTATTGGAGCACATTCAATTAATGAGGAAATAATACATCATAAATGCTTAAAATACACCAGCATATGCAGGAAACAATAGAAATTGTCCTGTTTATCCAACCTTTGAACCTCTGGATGTTGTATGAAGCATTTGGCGGGAAGGAACTTTGAAGCTTCTTTAGTTCTGCATCATCATAGCAGTAATGCACCTGCTTTCCCCTTTCAACCTAGTTATTCCAGCAAAAAGATGAAATGTCAACTAAGGGGTGTTTGCCTGACTTAACTTTGAATATCTTAATAAACTTTTTTCACTTTTTTAATTTTTAACTAGCTAATAATTTGCTATAAATCCCTACAGTTATAACATCCAACCCTTATATTTTTCACTCAAATACATCACTTCTTTTCACGTTAAACTCTCACTTTGTCAAGGCCTTCTTTTTTTTTTTCGATATCCAGGAAGTTTAAAATCTTTTCCCCTAAACATTGAGTTTTCAATTAAGTATTACCTCTAGACCCTACAAGCTGTTGCTTTTCACACGGAGCTCTCACTTTTGAGATATTGATAAAGCATACTAGTTTTTATGTTATCTTTCTTAATCCAAATTACCAATCTATCACCAAGTTGTACAAAAAAACTGAATTAAAAATAAATAATAATTGTGTATCACAACTAAAAAATCTTGTGGTATTTATTTAAAATAAAATTGACATTAACAATTTTTAAATTTCATAGCAAGGAAAATACAAGTTATTATCTAAATAAATCTTAAATTCAACACAAAGCATATATGTCATACAGTTAGGCCTTAATTATTTTAGCTTGTAAAAACAAACTTATGGATACATATATTCAAACCCTAGAAAAGAAAACTAAATACCATTTAGATACATATATTAAAATCTATTCAGATATGAATATATGAGATTATGGATTCAAATCCTCTTAGGGGAATATGCTTAAGACACATAATTCATAAGTTTATCAACTACCAATGTTCTTAGAGGTCTAGAAGTAGCCCCAATTTAAAACCTCAATCAAAAGGGGAACGGTTGGAAAATCTCCGGGTGTAAAAATAAATAAGTACATAAATAAATAACCATAAGAAAAAACAAACCTTGTAAAGAGGTGGAACACCAACGTAAATGCAACCTTCCTCAAATAAGGCTTTCTGCAACCAAGAACTACATTAATTTAGCCTTTGTTCCAAACTACATCACGCATTTGAAAGTAACATTTCATGCTTTCTTTCTTGTAATTTAGATAACAATTTTCATTGTCATCTACCTGATATCTATAGAAAAATGTCAATAGCAGAGTTCTGATGTGAGCACCATCGACATCAGCATCAGTTAAGATGATAATCTTGTGATAACGTAAAGCCCCTTTTTTAAAATCCTCTCCCTGGAACCAAAAAGATTTTCGCACATCACATTAGCCAAATGGGTAAGCCAAATTAACAAATAAACCAATTTATCAAAAATAGTAACAAAGAATGTTTACCTTCACTCCAAGTCCAAGAGCACGAATTAGATTCTGAATTTCTTCGTTCTTGTACATTGCTGCCTCATCCTTTCTTTCAACATTTAAAATTTTACCTCTCAGGGGGAGAATAGCCTGCACAAACACGTCTCATTGAACCACGCCATGTATCATATATAACACTAAATTTTAGTTAAAACAGAATAAGATCTGTATCAAATGAAAACAAAGTTGATTTGGTCAACTATTTTCTGAGTCCAGAACAAGAGTTTGTGTTGGAAGCCATATCCTAACGTACCGGATATACAAAAAAGAATAAAAAATATGTCATTGCTGAGCAGCATAAATCAGGATAATTGACATAAACCATTGAGCATTAAATGAAGAGAAATTAGTTCAGGCCGCAATGTGCCTATTCAGCAAAAGCTTAGTTGAAGAGGACGAGGAACGGCCAAATGGTTTAAGTGGCTAGCTTTTATTCAAAATTTGGCTTATAGTTTGTTCCCATATCATGTCCTGTGTGTCAAGTCGACATGGTTACTATAGGATAAACCGACAGGTCCCTCCAGACGGCATCAGTTCTTCTGCGATTTCCAATACCATTGAATTTGTCCATTACAATGTTAATTGTTCTTTCAAACAAGAACTTTTATTTCCACCACAACAAAATTCAACATCCTCTCTGAAGAAAATCATTTTCGGTCCAGCCTTCATTTATTATGGTAACAATTGTAAGAAGAAAATAAAACTCATAGAACAGATGATTGTAAATATGGATAGGAACATAATGGTAGATCAGGACTAATCGTATTTTGACTCAATCTACTTTTCCATTGTAATATAATGAACAGAAAAGGTCATGCACTGAGGAAAGGGAGAATTTTTGCAAGCCAAATGATAGCATTTTCCTTCCCTATTAACTTATTTTCTCAAGGATTCCTTGCTTTTAAAATATTATTCAAACTTCACATTAACTATTTGCTACAAAATAAATAATTTCATGCATCCACTGAAAAGATCATAATAAATTTTAGGTGATGTACAACATGAGAAAGAAATTTGAAGAAAGAAATAGAAGAAGAAAGGAATAGAAAGATAAATACAAAGAGAAAAGGGGGAAAATGAATATACACAAAGAATAAAAAAATCAGAGGGAGCAAGAACTAGGAGAGGATATTAATTTTGCCCATTTACAATCTGTAAGTGATGCTTCTTACCTGAAAGCGCCTATCACGGCCTTGTTTTGCACTTCCACCAGCAGAATCGCCTTCAACAATAAAAATTTCTGCAAACAATGGACAACAAAAATCAAAGAATTAAGAAATAAGAAATGTATAAGATGCAATAAGACAAATGTAATATTTGCCTCCAGACCATAATGCTATGGAACTATATAAAATGTGAATCCTCTCCCATAACATATTAACATCCTCTTCTGATGCATCTTCAAAAATTCTCTCGTTTCTTTCATGAGTTATGACCCAAAAAGTAGCCAAAATGCAACATCTCCATGAAGCCAAACCTTTCTTCCTCCAAAACTTTTTCTGGCTTCTTTTGATTAGGTTCAACAAAACTGTAATTTATGTTTATGAGAATTAGGACTTACTGACTTTTAAGGCTTGCAAGCGTGAGATGTATTATCTTTCCATTTCCCTTCTATTTTTCCTATACCTGATTTTTCATCTCTTATTTATCATTCTTTAAAAAATAAATTAATCCATCCTTCTTTTTAAAAATACTTGGCAAAACTCCACCAATTTAGCTAAAAGCCATAACTTATGTTGTTTCTAGTAAACTCAGGTAATCTTCCAAAAGTCCTAACCTGATTGCACAAACCACACCTACATCCACTGTAACCCTTAATTCACAAAATCCTCCAATATCCATCCTTAACTCTAAACTCCACTTCTAGGTATCTAGAGTCTACAGGGTTTTCTGGCATCAACATTGTTTGAAGATTCTTTTAAAAAAAGCACATCTCCAAGAAGAAATTAGAAGCAGAAAAATATATATATGGAGTGGAAATATGAGAACATAGCCTAAGTTATATGGTTCTTCCAATTAAGCTATCTTGATATTATCAATTAATTTCACCGCAATCTGATTGATGACAACAGTTAAATAGAGTAAACTAACATAGGTAGAACTACAACATCAAGATCTACAACCTAATCAATGCCCCAACATCATGAATAGACAACATAATGAAATACAAACCAGATTCTTCAGGATTTGTAGATGAGCAATCAGCTAATTTTCCTGGAAGAGAAGATGATCTCAGTATACTCTTGTGTCTCACCAAGTCCCTTGCCCTCTTAGCTGCCAGAGCTGCCTAAATTGGGGTGAAGGGGAGTGAGGAAAGCTTTCGAGAGGTTGCAACTTCATGCACTGGAATGTTTATTAAATCAAAAGATATTTTGAGTTACAAGAAGGATACCTTGAGAGCACTTAGAGACTTGGAAAGGATTGAATCAAGTACATCTGGGTGCAATTCCAAAAATTCAGTAAGATACTCCTGAACAGATTGATCGACCACTTTCCGCACCTCAGGATTTCCCAACCTTGTCTATCAGTTATAGACAGAAAGCCAGTAATGTCAGATATCATCAATTAGAGAACTGCCAACACTAATATCAAGTTGGCAAAGTCATTGACAAATAAATACACAGTACTCCATAAAATCTTTGTGAATAGACATTACCTTTGTTTGTCCTTCAAACTCCGGGTTTGGAACTTTGACTGAGATAATGCATGTCAAACCCTCCCTAACATGTTCACCACTTAAACTAATATCCTTATCCTGGAAAAGAGGATCCATTATCATAATGAACTGACAATTACTTTTGTCCTCATTCAACCTGGGCATCAATTAATGTTTATATGCAACAGAGAGACACCAACAAAATTTTCTTGTAATTCACAATCCACCTTCCTCTGTAAAACGAAGCACTTTGCACTTTATACAAAAAATGAGTTTGATAGTACATTCTCTTCCTGTTATAAAATCCAGTCATACACATCTTTCACAAAACAAAACGATTGAACTTCATGTTTTAACATACAAGGACAACAAAAGTGTTTTAAACTTCAAAGAGGGTTGCGCAGGTCACTAATACAAGGTCATCCTTCCCTTTTCCCTATCTCTTTTTGCTAGGCCTATCCATTTTGCGCATACTGACAAGTAAAGACAGCTGATAAATTTTTAAGAAAAAACATAATTAGGAAGTTCATAGTGACACACCTTAACGATTTTTGACTTCTTCCCAAGATTATTGAGTGTTCTTGTACTTTATACAAAAAATGAGTTCCATAGTACATTCTCTTCCTGTTATATAATCCCGTCGTACCCATCTTTCACAAAACAAAACGATTGAACTTTATGTTTTAACATACAAGGACAACAAAAGTGTTTTAAACTTCAAAGAGGGTTGCGCAGGTCACTAATACAAGGTCATCCTTCGCTTTTCCCTATCTCTTTTTGCTAGGCCTATCCATTTTGAGCATACTGACAATTAAAGACAGCTGATAAATTT
The DNA here is from genome assembly GCA_026212285.1 of Bursera cuneata. Classification (NCBI taxonomy): domain Eukaryota; kingdom Viridiplantae; phylum Streptophyta; class Magnoliopsida; order Sapindales; family Burseraceae; genus Bursera; species Bursera cuneata. Next base: position 4,349 of record JANLJB010030335.1, on the reverse strand, counting down.
TTAAGAAAAAACATAATTAGGAAGTTCATAGTGACACACCTTCACGATTTTTGACTTCTTCCCGAGATTATTGAGTGTTCTTGTCAATGAAGCTTTAACACCGTCAATATGTGTGCCACCATCAATAGTACGTATGCTATTAGCATATCCCAGCATCGTATCTGAATATGCATCTGCACACCTAGTAGTAAACAATGAAAGCACCAAATCAAATAATTTTTTTTTTTTCTTTCAAATATATATCTATAAGAAACAGGAGCCAAATAAAATCACTGGGAATACAAGGAGACATCAAGAAATATATCTAACTTCACAGTCTGATAAAAATTAGTTTCACAACATTGAACTTTGTATTTTTAAGATATGAGAACACATTGATTGTGAAAACATGCTTGATACTTAGATTTAAAAGAAGTTTTGAAAAAATAAAAGCAAATTTTTTAGTTAACGTTAGTTAGCTCTACTTTCTCATCTGTGCTACCCCATTTATAGTATCTCAATTTTGAATTCATTCAATTTCATTCTCTTGGGAGAATCAGCCTTCTTGAACTCTTGATAAAAAAGTGGTCATCAATAGTCTTATAGTTGTTTAGATTAGATCTATTCCTAATTAGATTTTATTATTTTCCCGGGCGAGTACATTTAAGGTTTTAGTAGTTAACGCTTAGAAACTAATATAAATAGTTGGTTACTTGGTTTGTGGCAGAAGATATGATTGCTTGTTGAAATCAATAGATGTACGAAATGAAGTAGGATAGCAAATAAAAGTGACCAAAAAGAGAGAAAAGAAGGGAGATAAAGTACAGCAATCATTAATTAGAGAAAAGTAGAGAGAAATGAAGAGCATTTGTGAAGAGAAGACCAATATTCACCAACTTAATATTCATTCGGGTCTTCCAGAAAACAGGATAAATGTACCTATTTATAAAAGTGGCCAACATTATCTAACCCCCAATCCTACTCACATAAGGAAATCTAATCACAAAATAAATCAACTTAAACAAGTAACAATAAGAATTAAATCTCTAACATCCAAAAATAAAATATTTTCTAAAATAATGATATGATTAATTCTTTTGATTTTGCATCAATTTCATGTGGTCTTTAGATTTTGTATCTCAAAAACAAGACAAACAATTGTCATTGCTTTCTTTTTTCTTTTTTGGCTAAAAAACAAAGCATATTACTTGTACAAGGTTTACAAATGAATCAAAAAGTGGTCCAATAAAAGAAAAAAGACAAATGGCTCCATCCAATCCCTAACAGCAAAAGATTTGCAGTTGTTTTTGAATTTTAAAAATAGTTCTTGGAAAACAAAGTTTATATTTTTCAAATATTTAAAGCTTATTCTCTTTTTCTATTTTCTTTCTAAATAGAGAAAACAGGTTATGAAGACAATACAATGCACCTTTGGTATCTTATAAATTTGTAGACATAATACTATGCAAATATAAAAATTCACATCTTTGAGACATTTAAAATATCCTTTAACTTCAACGCAGCTGCAACCTTCATTTCACTTGAAAGAATAACATACACATAGTATGATAAAGATCCATCATATATGCTCAGAAAAAAGTTTCAATTAGCTCTCTAACAATATTTGGTAAGATAACAGGGAATGGCAAAAGGAAAGCAAGATTCAGGAGATGTATTAGAGTGCCAGATAAAGTTGTTTACCATTGAAGAGCTAGATCAATCGTAATTCCATCAACTTCTTTTCTGAAGCCCACAACCTCATGAAGTGGTGTCTAATTCATTAAAAGGAATCAATAAATCATCATTCAGAACACATAATACAATCAACAAATCCGAAGATGATAAATGCTAAATGGAACAGTTTCAACCAAACATCAAATTAATATCTCTTCAATAAGCATTTTATTTGGAGATGTCCTTACACCCACTAAAAAGTCAATGACAATATATATTATAAAATCTTTATGAAGGTCCAAATAAATTTTTGCATCATAATCTTTATAGATATGGAAATATCCGAAGGTAGTTTACCATTAAGATAATTTCCAACTAAACCAATGATATTTAATTGTCAATAGAAAGTGAGGCTCCAAAACTTTAGTCAGACTTGACTCAACACATACCAGAGAAGTGGTCAAAGAAAGGATCCAAGGATTTCCTTCTTGCATTCTTGGTGATAGATGGGCAGGAAAAATGAATAGACTTTTTTTTCTTTTTCTTTTTCTATAGATACAGGAGAAATCCATTCAAAGAGAGAAAGAAAAACAGAAGTGAACCAGTGGTCAACAAGAATATGAAAAAAAGCTCTTCTGAGAACAATTATGAGCTATAAACCTACAATACCAAAGAACATAAAATAAAAATAGTACTCTTGAAAGAAAACCACCAAAAAATACAAAAATGAAAAATGAATACCTCAAACCATCTCTTCCTACAATGAACAGGGGTTTCTTAATTGCTCTACAGAGAAGACAAAATTGATTGGGTCGATATGGGTACTTGTGACTCTATACTCACAGAGAAACACTTTTCTTTTGGTAAAATGTCAAAAGCAAAGATTCTTTGCAAATGTGTGGCATTAGTCATGTTTCAAGTGATATGACGAGAGGATTTTTGATGAGGAAAAAGAATAAAAGACATTGGTACACTGTGGCATAAAGCTTGGCTTCATTTATCACATTGGGCTTTGATAGCAAAAGAGTTCTAAGATTTTTCTTTTTTCTCCAAACACCTTAACTGGGAAGGAGTACTAGGTTGATTTAGTAGAAACAGACAATTTTATCCCAAGAGGGACTCGCATACTAGAGATATAAGGCCCGATTAGGATTGCTTTCAAAAAGCTAAAATAAACATCTCTTATAACCTAAGGTGCAAAAAGTGAGTGGTAAACAATTTTATAAGTGATTATTGCATTATCTGATTCTCAATAATCTTATGTCATATCTTATAAGCAAGTTAGCAATTCAAAGTCCATGACAGATTGTTATAGCTATTAATATAATTAGTTGTGACTATATTGCAAAAATAATCAGCTGTGGAAATTATTAAAGTCTTTGGTAAATTTTCAACAAGTATTATTGTAATAATAGCAACTAAATGGAAATTAATTTAAACATCTTAACATGTAATAGTAATAGTAATAAGATTTATTATTAATGGTTCAATATTCTTCTCTCCCCAAGTTTATAAAATAAATTTGATCCTAAAGCTATAAGTTGCATTATATGATAATAATATTAACATATAAACATTTTGTTTAGGATTATTTTGTATATACAAACTTTTTTAGAAACTCGTATAAATTGATGTCACGTGTTATAGGAATAAGTATCTAATTTAGATAAAATTGTTTTATGAGTAGTAATACTCCTCTTCAAAAAAAAAAAAAAAAAAAGACTATCCTAAATCTTATGTAACGTGATTGTCAAGTAATGTAACATCTATTATATAGATAATGAAATGATGCGGCAAATGATATAGTAATACCACATTCTTTGACACATTATTTAGGATAAGATTGCGGATAATTTTTTTGAAAGAGTAACATTACTCTTTCTTTAGAACTCTCCCATATGACAAGTTCTCTTGTTTTAATTCTAACAAATTCTTTATATATACAAATTCTTTCTAGAAACTGATATAAATGGAGCCAGAGATTCAAACTCACTGACAGGTAAAATAAAATAAACAATTAACCGGCACCCTAAGACCTCCAAAGAGAAAGGGTTTAAAGAAACAAAACAAAACAAAAAATAAAAAATAAAAATAAAACAAAACAAAAAATCATACCTTATCAGTATTTAACCATTTCACATATTCCACCAAACCCCCAGCAAAAAAATATTCATTACATAGGTTCTTCTCTGGATCAGTGTCCTCTTTCTTAAGAGTGATTGTAAGCTGCAGGGGGTTAAGGGAAAAGCAAAAATAGCATTTAAAATACAAGAAAACAGTAGAAGTTCACATCATAACCAGCTTCTGGAAAAATAGAAAAATAGATTGACTTGCCACAAAATAATTCTTAAAATGAAGAATACATGGGTAAGAACTCAAATTTCAAATAGAAACAGTTACTGAAAGTATAATTGAAAGCAATTACCTTTGGGTTTAGAAAGGCGAGCTCTCTAATTCTTCCAGCTATTGTATTGTAGTCAAACTGAATAGCAGTGGTGAATACTAGAAGGGAAGTACAAAAAACAACAAAAAAAATGTTGATCACTGTTATGAGCTGTATATTAGGGATTGTGTGTGAGCTGTAAGCATGATTATAGGAGAGAATCATGAGAATGATTTGTGTGAGTTTATTAGCTTCCTAAGATAGATAGTGTGCTTATGTATATATATGTGTATGCATATTGATATTAAATATA
>JANLJB010030334.1:0-23224 GCA_026212285.1 Bursera cuneata | reverse complement strand
AATAAGGAAAATGAGGATGGAATATCGCTTCTGTTTTACCTACAGAAAATATATCCTGGTGAGTTTAAGATCCCAAGCTACGGTATGCTTTTTATTTTTCGGTTGGTAAGAACTTACTGAATAACTTTCTTTCTGCATATAGACGAATGGGCCAATTTCCAGAGTCGTATCAATGATCCAAACCTTACTGAAAAAAGTAGGTCGGAGCACATACGTCAGTGGGTATCTTACAGAGGGCAGACACTTTCTAGAACAGGTCTGGATGATAAATTTTTTTGCTGTCCATCTTGTATTAGCTTTATATTTATATCTTTGCTTGATCTATTTCATATATGCATCCACGTTTTGAACAGTAAGAGGGATGATGAACTATAGGAAGGCTCTAGAACTGCAATGCTTCCTCGAGCTTGCAGAAGATACTGGTTTGTAGTTACTTTCACAGATATATTATATTACAGTTCTAAATCAATATCTTCTGTGTTAGCAATATTTTTTAAAATTGTTAACATGACAAGTGAAATTAAACTATTAATAAATTATTCCTTTGATTCCTGGCAGATTCTGGTAGCGACTGGACTTTGGAAACTGTTAAGGACAGGCATAAGGCTTTCGCACAAGCTCTGGCCGATATGAAGTTTACCTATGTTGTTTCTTGTCAGGTCTATGGTGCTCAGAAAAGTGGTGACGCAAAAGATCGGAGTTGTTACACTAACATTCTGAATCTCATGTTACAGTAAGTTGAGATAGTTTAATGCACTGTCATAGTTCATCATGTAAATTAAAATCTTGATGACATCTTAATGACTTAAAACGCAATACAGGAATCCATCCTTGCGTGTTGCTTATATAGATAAAAGGGAGGAGACAGTGAATGGAAAATCTGAGAAATTTTATTACTCTGTTCTTTTGAAGGGAGGCGATAAATTGGATGAGGTATGAAAGTGTAATTTTTTATTTGATATGGAATTCATATGCTTTGAAATTCTTTGGAGTGTACGGATACTTTAAGAGACATAAGTTTTTTTTTTTTTTTTTTCTCTTCTTTGACTGAACGTAGGGTTGGGTTGTGTATTTCCCAAACAATCCTTCTAAAACCATCTAGGTATGATGTATTAACTAATTTCTTCATTTGAAATGAAGCAGATGAAAGTTCTTGTTGCTTGATTCTTAAATTTATTGGGAACTAGCATAGGGTGGAATTAACCTTTAAGGGTTGATTCCGTGATAAAATTACTTAGTTCTGGTGCCTATTAGTTATTGACTAAAATCATTAGGTTTAAGAGTTGGCTCCCATGCACATACAAGTTTAATAAATGACCTAAATACCCTTATTTTATCTTTTCTTAAAATTTAATACTTTACTATTGATATTGATTAATGAATAAATTTCATATAAATATGAATTAACCAACAAAAAAATTAAAATTAAACTTTTAATACCTTATAAAACTTAAAACAAAAAAGGATTAACTTAATGTAATAATTAGAATAAAATCAACGTTATATATTTGACTTATCTTAAATTATATGAAGAACATTAACTTAAAATTAAACTGTTATGAATTTATAATCATAATTTTTTGTTTATAACATTAATATGAATTAAATAACTTTAATAAATTATATTATTATAGTAAATGCTTTTATTTGGTTTCAAGCATTTAGTATAAATGTTCTTGAACTTTAACTTAGTATTGAACATATCCAAAGTTACAGTATGGTTCCTAAGTTGTTATGCATGTCAATCATTAATCAATAATTTAAATTACTAATTTACTCTCTCGTTATTAACTTTAATAGATTTTGGCTAACAATAGGGTTATGATTTATATATAAAAAATTGTCAAAGTTATTTGTGATATTAGGTCTTCGATGAGGATTATCTATTTACTTATATTAGAGAAAGAGATATTAAAATTTTGTATCTTTCAAATTCTATTACATTTCTTTCCTAAAGTGTATGAATACTTTGAGAGTCATAGTTTTTATTTTTATTTTTAATTGAACTTAGGGTTGTGCATTTCTCAATGCTTTAAGAAATAATCCTTTTAAAACCATCTAATTATGATGTTTTAACTAATTTATTCACAAAAAATAAAAAAGATGAAAGATCTTGTTCCTAGATTCTTAAAATTGTTGGGAACTAGTACCAGCTGGAAGTAACCCTCTGAGTTGGCTCAATGGTAAAGTCATTTGGCTCTGGTGCTCAAAAGACACTAGGTCTAAGGTTCAACTCCCAATTCGTGCAATAAATATAGAAAGAAATGTTAATATCAGTGTAGTAGGTTTTTTAGAGCAGTTAAAAGCATATTGAATACTTTTGGATGGAGCCTATAGTCTAGCATTAGGTAAAAGATCCTTTGTCATGGAAGGTAGGTTTAATTTGAGTCTGACTGTGTGGAGTGGCAAAGTGGTTTATGTTCATAAGATTGAGGGAGTGAGAAAGAGAGTTGAGTGTAAAGTGTATGTCATTTCAAAGTGGACAGACAGAAGAGATCAAGGTCTTAGGCTTTTTTTTAAAAAAAGAAGATTTGGGTATTAAAATATTATCTTTAAATTGTTAATATTTGGTGGTCAATGTTAAAGTTAGTATTTGTGCTCTATTTTTGCTTGTCTTATCATAAATTGCGTTTAACGTCCTTTATTTATTGCTTCAATCAATAGGAGATATATAGGATTAAGCTTCCAGGGTATCCAGTAGATATAGGTGAAGGAAAACCTGAAAATCAAAATCATGCCATTATTTTCACTCGTGGAGAAGCCCTGCAGACCATCGACATGAACCAGGTAGCTTCGCTTTCTTGCTTCCTTTCTTTTGAATATATCCATTATGAAGTGGTTCAATGTGTTCTCCTGTGCTTTTCAGGATAATTACTTTGAGGAGGCTTTCAAAATGAGAAATGTGTTAAAGGAATTCATTAATTCTTCTGGCCGCAGAGAACCTACAATATTGGGTCTCAGAGAGCACATTTTTACTGGAAGGTCAGCCTAACATTCATAAATATAAGTTGAATTTTATCTTGTGACTGTCGCTGGTTTTTCTGGGCGGGCAGAACCTGCAATGTTGGGTCGGTGGGAGCATATTTTTACTGGAAGGTCAACCTAACACGCATGCACACACACATATATAAATATATTTACTTTGATTACGTGTGTCACTGGGCTCAAAACAAGTCAATATCGGAATTAAATATTATGCAAACTCTTGCATTTGTATGTATATGATTTTTCTTTCTTTCGATTTTACAGTGTTTCGTCACTTGCTTGGTTCATGTCCAATCAGGAGACTAGTTTTGTCACTATTGGCCAACGAATTTTGGCCAATCCTTTGAGGTAGGCATGATTTCAATTTAAATGAGTGCTTATTTTTTCCTAAATGTAATGTATTGTAACAATTACATTGGGCTTCATCTCTGTGGCAGTGAGACTTTGTGTTCTATTTGCAATTTATTTTCTAAATAACTTTTTCTTTTTCCTTGTTATGACTTCAAATGAAGGGTGGTTTGGTTGAGTCAATTTTTGTGGATACATGGCAAATGTTTGCTTGTATTACCCGAAAGCCTGATAACCGTTTGCTTTTAGAGCTTGAAATTGAATTCTCATAATCATGAGAACGTATTGAAACCCTAGAATTAGAGCAGGTGTCCCAATTTTATTTTTTCACCTAATAGTCCCATTCTACCCTTAATAATAAACAAATGTGCACACCATAAAGAAAGTTGTCCAATTTCTTGAGAACTTAGTGGCTGGGGCAGGTTGGTATTATTTTTCCAAACCTGTTTTCTGTTTTTTTAAATCTAAAAATAGATTTAGAAAAGTCACCTTTGGTACTCTATTTGAAATAAAGAATTTGATAAACAAAAAAATAGAAATACGGGCAGCAATCTCGGAATGGTCAAATAGTCATCCACCTTGGATCTTTCCAGTGGCGGTTTTTGGCTTTTTGGCTTAGTAACATTACCAATGCCAGGCTAGCACCATATTATTACCCACACAATCACCAAAAACTAGTGTTGAACTCAAGGACCTTTTTCATGCTTTTGGAAAACATGATTTCAAAATATATAATATTTCTTCTACCTCAAATTATTAGCACCAAAGATGTTTCTTTCATTATTTTTTTATTCTCCAAAAACTGTTTCCGAAACATGACATCAGACACAGTTTCTAATCTTGATAAAATTAAGTTCTTCATTTTCATTTTACAAAATAGTTTTCAAAAATAATTTTTCAAAGATTTTAGCCCTTAGGTGCCCTTGTCTTAGTCTGTCCAAATGTCCAACTGCATGCATTTAACTATTCTTAGTTTTCATAAACCTGAAATCATGATTCTGTACCCCTTTCATCATATATATGTATATATATAGGTCTAGAGTTTTCACCTTAAGCATCATAGAAGTACACTAGAGAAAAATGTCTTGATCTTTGCAGTCTTGAACATTTATTCCAAACATATCAAGTAGCATTGCGAAATGTAAAGCCAAACCAAATCAACAATAAAACTGTGATCCCTAATTTTTCCTTCTGAACTCCAATTAGATATGACACTAATTTAATTCTATTCCTTCTAGAGCAAAAATATAACGAAACAATATTTCTTGTATAAACAAAGCTTCAAAATGTTTGACATATATATAATCAAGCTTCAAAGAAAATGAAACTAAATTCTTTATTCCAAGTTAATTGGTCAAGCTACACTAGATAAAAAGTAAACTCAACACCCTAAGTGTAAATTCCTTTTATATAACAAGCATTGAAACTTAATATCAATTAAAAATTTAAACATTTAGTATAAAAGATATCAAAATGGTGAGAATGAAAATAGGTAAGGAGCCACTAAAGTTTTTAGGATTAGTATCTCATGATTAAAAATGTACTCTACAATACCTACAATTAGTCGACATTGAAATAAATGTGAAGCTTACTAAATCACGCAAAAGAGAGGGAAGGGGGAGGAAGAAGAGGGTGAGATTTATCCTAGTTTAGGCATGGATAAAACAAATATATATGATACACATTTTATTCTGTTTACCTTGTTTCAACTGTCCAAAATTTAATCCTAGACTACTTGCCTTTAAACCTTGACCATTTGATAACCAACTTTTTTGTTAACCCTAAAACCTTTAACAAACACTTCTAGCTCCTAAAATTACTAATCTTCTAAACATTAGGCAACCACCAAAGCCATAAAGGAGGTTTCACGTAATCTGTTCTACCTCATAAAGAACAACATATATCATATGCTCTTAATTATTCATCAAGTCCAATAATATACTTGGAAAGAACTTCCTAAGTTATTATGTCAAGAAATTTGTGTTATGGTGTTGTTTTGTTGGTTTACTTTGTCATTGATGACTATTTTCTATCTTTACTCTTATTTAATTATGCTGTCAAATGCATGAATGATTGTTGAAGTGTAAATTTTTTGTCTGTTTTCATTTTGGTACTAACTTATATCTGCCTTATTACCATTTGAGTTTCTATTAAATGTTCTATACTTATTTTCCAGGGTACGGTTTCATTATGGTCATCCTGATATATTTGATCGAATCTTCCACATAACAAGGGGTGGCATCAGCAAAGCTTCAAAGATAATCAACTTGAGTGAGGATATATTTGCAGGTAATCTCTACTTCATCTGAATACACTAACTTATTTGTGTTGTTAAAGCTTTATATGGCATGATTAAATTATTATAGTCTCTATACTTTGTGCGTATGATTGTGTAATCCTAGCTGATTCTTGCTGTTATTCTAGGAGATCTTGAGAATTCATTGTGATTGATTTTCTTCGTATTCTATTTCGTATCTTGTCCTATAAATATGTAATAGTTGATTGACAATAGATAATAACACAATTTCTCCTCGTATTCTCTCAAACTATTTGCTCTCTCTTTCTCTCTTTCAACATGTTTAATATGATGCTTAATTGTGTTAAAATTCACAGGATACAATTCAACTTTGCGTGGGGGATATGTAACACATCATGAATATATCCAAGTAGGCAAGGGGCGTGATGTGGGGATGAATCAGATATCATTATTTGAGGCAAAGGTTGCAAATGGAAATGGAGAGCAGACACTTAGTCGTGATGTTTATCGGCTTGGACACCAATTTGACTTCTTTAGAATGCTTTCACTTTATTTCACAACAGTTGGATTCTATTTTAGTAGCATGGTATGTTAACCACACTAGTTTACTTTTACATATATTTTAGCCCTTCCAGTAGATTTATGGTTCAAATTTTGTATAGACTAATAGTGTGTTAAGCCTCTGAGGCAATGAATTTTGTATAGTTATGGAGTCTTGGACCTTTTTTTTTTTTTTCAGCCCAACAACATAAGTACGTGACTTAATTGTTTATATAGAAATGGTGGGTAGATTGATATGAAATCAAAATATTTACTTAGAGGTATAGTAGGATATATATATTTTTTTTTTAATTGGAGAAGTTTAGATATTTGTCACGTTTTAGCAACATTAAGTTTTCCTTCCTAGTTAGGTTTTGGTTATTACCTATGCTATAACATGATTAGGGTCTATGGCATGGCCTATATTTACAGGGCAGTAAATTGTTTTGTAAGACACTTGACCTCAACATTGAAATGATAAGTACTAGTTTCCTTTCTTAACTCACATCGTTTCTTTTCATTTTCTCTCTCGTTTTTCTCATTATCTTATTCTTTTAGGTTATTTCCCTTTCTTTCTTTGTTTCTCGTATACTATCCTTCTGGTAACTAATAACAGGCTCCAGGCTGGTTTTTGTTACTTGAAATATGTTTTGTAAGCCAATGTTATTTAAAAATTCTCTAAACATGGAGTATATGCTCAAAGAGTAATGTTACATTGCAAATTCAATATACACACATTTTTATGTAGACTGGTGTGACGCTATTAATTTTTTTATAAAGACATCATGTCATATCATTTTATACGAATGAGTTTGTATAAAGAGTGCGCAATTGTTTTACCATTTATGTTGAAAGCTCATATTGGATGTTATGCTTTTTCAGTTGACTGTGCTTATTATATATGTGTTCTTGTATGGACGTTTATACATGGTTATGAGTGGATTGGAAAAAGAGATTCTCTTGAGTCCAAGCATACATCAAAGCAAGGCCCTTGAAGAAGTTTTGGCTACCCAGTCTGTCTTTCAGCTTGGATTGTTACTGGTGCTTCCAATGGTTATGGAGATTGGCATTGAAAAAGGGTTCCGCACTGCTCTGGGTGATTTTATTATTATGCAGCTGCAGCTGGCTTCTGTATTTTTTACATTCCAGCTAGGAACAAAAGCACATTATTTTGGCAGAACAATATTGCATGGAGGTTCTAAATATCGAGCTACTGGTCGTGGATTTGTTGTTTTTCATGCAAAGTTTGCTGAGAACTACAGGATTTACTCCCGAAGTCATTTTGTGAAGGGACTGGAGCTGCTTATACTATTGGTCTTGTATGAAGTGTATAGGAAATCATATCGCAATTCAAATCTTGACTGGTTTATCACATTCTCTATGTGGTTCCTTGTTGGCTCCTGGTTGGTTGCTCCTTTTGTGTTCAATCCATCTGGTTTTGACTGGCAAAAGACGGTAGATGATTGGACAGATTGGAAGGGATGGATGGGCAATTGTGGTGGCATTGGGATCCAGCATGATAGAAGTTGGGAATCGTGGTGGGATGGAGAAGAGCAACATCTTAGAATCACAAATATAAGGGGAAAGATTCTTCAAATTGTTCTAGTATTTCGCTTCTTCATTTACCAGTATGGGATTATCTACCACCTCAATATAGCACATCACAGCAAGAGTTTGCTGGTATAGTCTCTTTGCTTTGATAATATAGATATATAATTACGTATGCATGTATACATGTATGGGTATGTGGTATAGATGAATTTTTTATATGCTGCCTCAGGGTAAAAAGAACCTTATCACATTGTGCCTCACATGGCACTAACGAAATTAAATTTGTCCGTGCAACTTAGAATGGAAAACAAAGAAATAGTAGCTAGGGTTGCTGGAACAGTATTCGTTCAAGGCAACCCCTTAATGTGGCTAATATACATTAAGAGATTGAACTTTTGACTGCTCCAAACTTCAAGTACAAGTATATCTTAATAGGTGAAAGCTGATGCTTGCAGTAGCAATAAGGACCATATACTAAGCAGACCACATTTTCGAGTGGGTCATTCATGTCTTCCTAATATCATAAAGGATCCATGTTTCTTCTGGTGGAGGTATGGAGAGAGAATTCCTTGGATGCATTTTGGATAGCATTTGAATTTGACAAGTTAAGGTTTTAAGCATATTAGATTTGTGTGACTGCTAATGGAGGTGAAACTTGCATGGTTTTAGAAATCACATCTATTAATTCTAAGGTTATAATACTTTTGTTTTTCATTTAAGAGTTAAAGATATTTGTACGCTGGGATGTACTGTTATTTCCTTAATTTGTGCACCCTGGGGATGCATATAATAAGCTAGTATTAAAGTTTAGAATTTTGGGAAATTTTCGTTATATCTTTTTTTTTAATCTAAATTGGCCTCTTCGATAATATAGTTTGCATAATGGCCCATTAATTATAAAATTTTATGACACACATTTGGTATATTTTTTTTGTGTGTTTCAATTTTTTGTAGGTTTATGGACTCTCTTGGGTGGCTCTGGCTAGTGTGCTTCTAGGTTTAAAGGTATGCAACGAATCTTCTAGATTTTTAATCTACTGTGCTTATTCATTCATAGTTGTTTTTTTATTTCTTGTGTTGCTGTTAGATGGTATCAATGGGTAGACACAGATTTAATAGAGACTTCCCGCTGATGTTACGGATTCTCAATGCACTTTTATTCCTTGGCTTCATGTCCGTCACGACTGTCTTGTTTGTAGTATGTGGCCTGACCATATCGGATTTGTTTGCTTGTGTGCTTGCTTTCCTGCCCACGGGGTGGGCCGTTCTTCTGGTAAGTTTGAACTTCAACCTGCTTTAGAAGTATATGCCAAATCTTCTAAATTATTTTTAAAACTGGTTTATTATGTCAATTCACCGTACCATATTCAAAATGTTCCCAAATAAAGCAGCATAATGCAGTCCTAAGTACATGTAATTAGAAAGCTTGATGTTTATTTATTTCCTACAGGTATCAATTTTTTTCTTCAGATTACTTCTATCTTCCTGCAGAAATACTTAGTTTGCCTTTCAAATCATACTTGGGAAAAATCTAATTTACAGTTCCATGATATCTTTGTTCTTTCTTCTCTGAAATATGAATACTGGTTATATCTTAATCTCACGAGCTATGAGAAGTTTTTGTAAGATAATGTTATATGTTTTAGCTAATGAAATGACAGTTTGCCTTTGTTTTGTCCTTTGAAGATTGCGCAGGTATGCAGGGGTTTGTTTAAGAGGTTTGGATTATGGGAATCAATAAAACAGCTAGCTCGAGTGTATGAGTACATAATGGGTCTGGTAATCTTCACCCCCATCGCCATCCTGTCGTGGTTCCCGTTTGTGTCCGAGTTCCAGACTCGCCTGCTCTTCAATCAAGCATTTAGTAGAGGCCTCCAGATTTCTATGATTCTTGCTGGGAGGAAGGACAAGTGTGATTTATGGGAAAAAAGCAAAGACAAGAAAACAAACAAGTTACACTAATTCATCCTTTGAAGAACATTTATTTCTTTTAGAAGAGAAGATTCATCGACTGTAGTGATTTTTTTGATATCCTTGCTAGGTGAAGCAAATTTATATGTGTGCAGATCTCTAGATAGAAAGCAAATTTTGTTTTGATCGATTCAGGTAATTATTTTGATCTTAAAAATATAAAGAAATCCATATCTGAAGTTAGTTCGTATAAAAGAGCAAATAATTGCTCATTAATTTAATCACGTCCTCCAAAAATAAATGCTCACTAATGATATTTAAGGGTTCCATATGTTCCTTATTGTATTACTTAAAATTATCTTATCTAACCCAACTTTTGAGTTGAGTTAGAATAAATGACTAAAAGATTAGGTTGATCAAGCCTAGGTAATCAATCATATTCTACAAGAAGGTATAATAGAGTTATGTCTAATTCAACTCATTACTTTCAATAATTAAGTGTAATAATACTATCTTATCCGTTTAACATCTCTATCTAAAATATTGTTAGTAAGATATAACCTTTTTAATAGCTATTAGATTCTCATATCAAGAAAAGAAATGTACTTAATTCTTATTATAACATTACGTTCTTTCAAATGATGTATCATATACTTATATAGCATTTATCATCTACAAGTATAATACTTATAAATTTTTCTTTGTTATTTTAAATTTGTAAAATATAAAAAATAGTCAAGTTCAATGGTTGTTATGTGTTTTATAGCTAAATCTTAACTTTTTTTTTTTTTAAAAAAATTATCCATCAAATAAGGTATCCAATAAATTATTTGACAATTCAATAACTAAAAAAAAAAATTATCCATCAAATAAGGTATCCAATAAATTATTTGACAATTCAATAACTAGACATTTATTTGAGTCTCTAATAATATTCTATAAACATTAAATAAGGTCATTAGGGCTGCTCAAAAACTTAACATTTTTATCGGTAATTCAATAACTTATTCAGAGCAGTAAATATAAAACTTTAGAATTTGATTCGACAATTAAAATAAAATAAAAGGAGTATAAATATATTGCAACCAATGAGGACATGCATTGCTTAGCTCTAAAAGCCCAGAGGAAGCAGGGCCCATTAGGCCCAATCTTTCAAATTTACAGGTTGACGTGGCGGAAACCCGACCTCTGGCCAGTTGTCCAAAATTTTTGATTTGCCGCGCTTCAAGTCAAATGAAGAATCTGAACTGTAGGTTCGGAGTTCGTCATTTTATAAGCTCGAGGTTCGGAATCAGGTTCAATTCCCCAGTCACCCTCACAAAACATTTAATTCCGAACCTAACTTTCTCTCTCCTCTGTCTTCCACACAAGACAAAATTATCTTTGTCCTAAAATTGCTAAGAAAAAAAAAAAAACAAAAACCTAAATTTTCATTCAAGTTCTTTCCCGTNAACCTAACTTTCTCTCTCCTCTGTCTTCCACACAAGACAAAATTATCTTTGTCCTAAAATTGCTAAGAAAAAAAAAAAACAAAAACCTAAATTTTCATTCAAGTTCTTTCCCGTTCCTAGCCGTACGATTGCATCAGAGGCGCTCACTCACTCCGCTCCTCCGCCGTCGGATGACTGTTTCATGAATCGTGACTCAGCTGAAAGCTTGTAAACAAGTCATGACTGAATGAAAGTGAGCACAGTCAGTTCATTTCTGAGCACATGCAAGCTGTTAAGCAAGTAATATGAAAATCTGTTTTTGCATGTTTTTGTTCTGTGAAAACATTTTCTTATTGTTAGATTTGTTTAAAAACTGTGTGGGGTTGCTTCGAATTAGCTTAAAGTTTGAACTTATTTAATTTTGAGTTTTGGTTTTCTCCGGTTTTTTTTTTTAAATTATCGAAGTGAGTAATATGAAAATCTGTTTTGCGTGTTTTGTTTTTTGAAAACATCTCTTTTGTTGCTGGATTTGTTTAAACACTATATGGGGTTGCTTCAAACCAGCTTAAAGTTTGAATCTTTTTTTTTTTTGGGTTTTATTATCTGTTTAATTCTCAATCATTTTCTAATAAAAGTCAGAATTTCTCTCGCTGAAGTTTCATGAACATTTATTAAATGGATGAAATGGACCGTCCCTTTTGCGTATTTCCTTGATTCTCTCTCTCATAATAGTTTAGTTAGGTTCAGAGATGGTCTATGATCTGCCATAAAAAAATGTTTTTGATTTTTTTTATTTATTAGATATTATTCCCAAGAAAATGTTACAATCTGTTTAAAAATTACTTTGAAGTTCAAATTCTGCTTGCAAGAGTTTTTAATATATTTATATTATTGTTTTTGTTTATTGGGAGATGCTTCAAATTAAATGCTCAACTACCCTTTTCACATGCAGTTATGGAGAAGACTATAGCTTGCTGGCGAAGGGTCAGAGGCCACTTATCAGTCAGTTTTAGGACTTGATTCAATGTGTCACCTTGGATTCTAAGATCTTTGCATCCACCGCTGGATCAGCTTTTGTTTTGTTTTTATCAGTTCTGATAAATCATATCCATGTCGTCATCGTCATCATCTTCCTCAGCTTCTGTTCGAGAGATTGATCCTTTGTTGAAGGATTTGAATGAGAAGAAGCAGAGTTTTCGTAAGAATGTTGTTTCTCTGGCAGCAGAGTTGAAAGAAGTTAGAAACCGTTTGGCATCACAAGAGCAGTCTTTTGTGAAAGAATCCTTAACAAGACAGGTAGTTGATTTATTCTTGATTTGATTTTGAGTTCATTTTGTGTTGCTTTTAGATTTTGAATTCATGGGTTGGTTCTACTTTTGGTTTGAAWTMTTGGATTCAATCATTTTKATCTTTTSGGAGGCTTTTCTGSATGTRGGGTCATGTGGGTTGATTTGTTTATTKAGTTGAGTTTTGGTTCCSYCAGGAAGCSGAGATAAAGGCAAAGAACATGGAAGAAGAAATTTGTAGATTGCAGAAGACATTGGAGGAGAGGAATGGGCTACTTCAGATTTCAGCTTCAAATGCTGAGAAGGTAATTGCAGTATTGCACTCATAACCCTTTTATTATTATTATTATGTATGATTTTAATGAAATTGATACACATGATTCACTAATTATAGCTTATTTGCCATGTTAGCTGAGTTGATCTTGAGCTACGATGGTATGTTTTTTTTGCATCTTTCTGGTTGTCTTACTTTTTTAGACGCCTTTTCGTTTTTTCTCTTTTTGTGGGGTGCCCAGTAGAGAAAAGGTGACCAGGTGTTGATAATATGCTATTATCTTACCTTTATTTGCGGCTTGAATCATTCCAGAGGTTTTTGTCTTTTTTAAATGAGATGGGAAAGTTGGGACAATGAATTCAATTTACAAATTGAAGAATTTGTAACCATTTTGGTTTTATACTTTCTCCATAGAGTTGAATTTATAATTTGTTTGATGCAACTATTCCAACCACTTTATTGGTGGTTTTGTTATTCTTTATTGTCTTTCTCTTTTGCCTTTTGTGCTGTTTGGAGACCATTTCTTTGAAGAAAGGACATGCATAACGGGAATTTCATTTAAAGTACGTTGCAGAAATAAATTTGACTGTCACTTTCTCTCACAATAATTCTGGTTTCCTAATTACTTTTAACTGTAGAAATCTCATGTTGAAGCTGCCATTTTCCAAACATTCATGGCCAATCATTAGCTTGTTTGTTGAGAGTTGTTTCCTGTGGCATAGTATTTCCAATTTGTAGAAAATGTTACCATAAGTAATCTGTCGTAGTCTTAACTCTTGCAACAATAAATAATTAAGAGTCTGGGATTTTAAATTAATTCCATGTATGTTATAAAGCTCAAATGAGTTATTGATAACTTGAACTCCACTTCTCTGCCTTTCCATTATGAAGTAGTTGAGCTTCGAAAGTTCAATTAAAGATCCCAAACTACCTAAAACTTTAGCCAACTGTATGTCATATTAAAAGGAGCCGAACAAATTTTTTTAATTAAATTACATATTACATAGATATCAAATTTTAACTTATATTGCATCTTGCCACATGGAAACAAAACATAATTGAACTTACAAAAAGAACCTTGGATTCTGTATGTATGTAATGTTTGTTTCTTTCAGTGGAAGTGACAAGAGTCTCATCGCAATAATTATGACTTGCCAATTTGTTAAGGAATTGGGAAATTATACCATGTACTTATATCCTTTCCTTATTGCCCTTGTAAAGATCATTTGGTATCATGACTTAGTCTTTCTTATCTTTGGATTTGCATTATGTAAATCATGCATTAAATATCCACTTCCGGGTATTTGAAAAGAATTTACTGATATTACTGGGTCCATGGGCCTATGCCTATTACCTACATTTGTTTTCACTTACCACACACCCAGAACTTTCTTCATATCTCTACTTAGCTATGTTTAGCTTTTGCAAGCTATGGTATTTGTGTTGCTACATACAAGATTCTAATCTTAAATTTTTGGGATGTAGTACCTCAAGCAATTGGATGATCTTAGATCACAGCTTGCTGTAACTCAAGCAACCGCAGATGAAAGTGCTGCATCAGCTCAATCTGCTCAACTACAGTGTTTGGCATTGGTAAAAGAATTAGATGACAAGAAAAGTTCGTTAAAAGAGCATGAGGATCGTGTAACTAGACTAGGGGAGCAGTTAGATAATTTGCAAAAGGATCTTCAAGCAAGGGAGTCTTCCCAAAAGCAATTGAAAGATGAGGTTTTGAGAATTGAGCATGATATTATGCAAGCTGTTGCCAAGGCTCGTGTAGACGAGGATTGTGAACTAAGGAAATTGTTGGATGAGGTTTCTCCGAAGAATCTTGAAAAGATTAATAAACTCCTGATAATGAAAGATGACGAAATAGCGAAACTGAGAGATGAGATAAGGATTATGTCTGCTCACTGGAAGCTCAAAACTAAAGAATTGGAATCACAGGTAATTCATCTTATTAACCTGTCTAAGGATTATGTCATCTCAAATTTACATTTTTTTCTGTTGATCACCTGTCATACTTGATTATTTATGATCTTCAACTTGTTGTCTGGAACAGTTAGAAAAGCAGCGACGAGCTGATCAGGAACTGAAAAAGAGGGTGCTGAAGTTGGAATTCTGCCTCCAGGAAGCCCGTGCTCAGACACGAAAGCTTCAAAGGGTAATGCTAATGTCCCCAATCATTTATAGAGCAAAATCTTGTGATAAATTTTGTATGTGCATATCTGTCAAAATCTCCATGCTTAAGATATAGCATTTCGATCGGTTAGATAGACCACCAAATTACGGTGTTCAAGTAGTCCCATTTTATTCTACTGTGCAAACTCCTGCATTCATCAACTAAATGGTCCATCCTATTAAATCATGTGTCCAGCCTCAAATCCCAGTGCAGATTCTTGTGGTCCAGCGCTACAGACTACTTTACCCTACCCTAATATCCAGGACAGGACTTGCATGATCTACGGATATTGATTCCACGCTTGCTTCCGTGTTCTAGGCCTCCATATTTTTTCCTTATTATGTACAGATTTTAACATCAACGGTATGGTTATCTGAGATATATGGTATTCATTGTGGCAGATGGGAGAGCGAAGGGACAAAGCACTCAAAGAACTTAGAGAACAGTTAGCAGCAAAACAACAAGGTGGGCCTGCAGGTATTGAGAAGCAGAATTTCTGGGAAAGCTCAGGTTTCAAGGTTGTTGTTTCCGTGTCAATGTTGATCTTGGTGATGTTCTCAAAGCGATGAAGCATTATGTCTAGTTAGAATTATCCTTGTGTATAAGGAGTTTAGTACCTTAAATTTTTGTGAAAAGTCTAGGAAAAGCTGTAGAGCCATTTTCCTCGTAGAAATGCTCTTTGGTTGTAGAGGATCTCTTTCTTTCTTGCGCAATATGATATAGAATGTTCTTTTTGTTATTCCATCAAATAGAACCATGTACAATAGTTTGTGAAGAATAATGCTACATAACACAAATTTTCATTTCAAGCCTCCCTCGGACATTTAAAATTTCACTATAACCATTATAAGGGCCCTTGTGTGGATGCAACTACTATGACACTTATGTGACACATACATAATACAAAAATCATTTGTATTTATCAACGGAGACCCTTTCTGAGGTTACTTCCCGGAAGGCCTCCTAGCTTTAAAATGATTTTTCCTTATGAATCATTTCACCAAACACATTTTGTATCTGTACCAGAAGATCCTATTGGTAATGGAATCTCTAGGTAATCTTCAGTTATAAGCACATGGGCCCTTCAATGAGGTGCTAGTACAATAATTGGCATCCAACGACCACCTTTTTCTCATTTTTCCCCCCATGCCCATGACTCGTAGTATCGTACTCTAATTTGATTTACATTTACTCTTGCTTTACACTGCACATTTTGGACTTCTATGCTGAACTTTTTGACTTATTTTGATATCCGTTGTGTCCCCTAGACTATGACTAGCATTTTCTATCTATGAAAACAGAATGAAAATGAAATGATTAGCATCTTTGCTAGCAGGATCTCTAGGCGTAATAGAATCCAAAAATAATTTACTATGTGATTTGACAGAATCCAAGATGGCAACAAACACTGGTTTTGTTGGTTTATACTTTAGGCACATGCCATGTCTTCCTCTTTCTCGGGTTTCTAATAATTTCTTTTTCCCAATATGCGAATATGAATTTAACCAAGCACTGCATCTTATACCACTTTTGTCAAGATTTCAACTCTCTGTGATGGGTACTAGTGAGTGTTTGCTTAAAATCAACAAGCACCGGCGGAAAGTAAGCATTTTCTCAAGCAATTTGTGCTGGTCATTCATATCCAATCACTCAAATCAAAATCATCCTTAATAAGACCTATCACGAATACAAGCGGGGATAAGGTGAATAATTGATGAATCACAGTCTATGTGAAAAAAGATTGTTACATTATTAATCCCTTTAAAATTATGTACTTCAAAGTGGAAAATCTAAATATTAACCGATTTTTAGAAGGTGTTTTAAAGAATAGTAATTTCTTTTAAACTTAAAGATGTTTTAATTAATTTTTTTTATTTAAATATCAAATTTATCTTTAAATTTTTTAAATTCAGATATAATATTTAACAGTTTGATACGTTACTCAATATATATCTAATTACTCTGGACAACTCAACATTTTATGAGATATTTGTTTAACATTACTGAACAACTATCTACTAGTATTATCAAATTACAAAATAAACTTACTCAATAATTAGGCACTTACTCGTCTACTTAATACTTAACTAGACACTTTAAGAAATAAATTAAATATTAATTCTTTCTTAAATCATATTTTACCTTCTGCTTAAAATCAATTTGCATTGGTAATTGCATGCACATGAATATTGCTACTGGTCTAAATGTTACATAAAATACAATGATTTGGCATAATGCAATGCATGTGCATCTAGATAGTCTCTAAGTCAATAATTCATCCATTAAACTGTATGCAACCATTAAGTCACTAGATCTCTAAATCAAATTTATAGAATAAACAAGACTGCCCTTGGAACTACTAAGTTTTCAACGTTTGAAATGATATGCAGTATCAAAACTCCCTATTTTACAGTCCCAAAATCTTGCCTGAAATTGTAGCCTTTTCATAGCAGCCTACTATTAAGCGTATAGAGCATGTATGTTTCAAGCAGTAACTAAGTTGTACCTTAAGCAGTTAATTTCTCTACATCCCGAACAAGGACAAGCATCATGCAGGCCTGTTAACATGAAAGCAGGATCAGGGTGCTATCTATCATTCAGCCTTGTGCTGCTCAACTCTTGTTTCTTTCCTCAACTGTTGTTTCTTTCCTCAACTGCTGGAAACTGATCATGCAACTCTGAGCTTTTGCTGAAGCATCAGCTTCTGAGTCTCTGACCCATCAATGTACATGGAAAAGTGCTTTATTCTATATATGTAGAATGATTATTCCAGTAACAATAGATGTTACTAAAGCAAAGCAACGAATAAAGGGCTGAAAACCAGCTGATGTCGATGTTGATGTGTTAAAAACTGGCGGGCTATCAGACCCAAAAACCGAGATAGGATTGCCTGAGCTTGAGTTTAACACTGAAGGTGGAGTAAAAGATCTGCCAATCATGGACATATAAGGTTAATTATTTGTCCAAGGATAAGCTGTAGTAAAGAGGTTCAAAGCTATGAACATGAAGAATTACCCTGGTACGCCAGGCAGTGGTGTTGCTGTTGTTGTAGCTGGAGGTGCAGTGGAAACTGGAGTTGGTGTTGGTGTTGTTGGTGTTGTTGGTGTTGTTGGTGTTGATGGTGTTGATGGTGTTGATGTTGATGTTGATGATGATGATGATGATGATGGATAAATGCAAGAACCAGTGCCTGTAGAATTTTTGAGGTGTAAGATAAATCATTTCAAAGTTTCAAAAGCATTTGACAGATAATTGGTAAAACAAGAAACATTCATCAAATAAACCACCAAATTTCTTACTTGGATTAGTGTTAACTATAACTGCTGTCCCTCCAAAGTCACAACTTGTTGGCGCTGTATTCTTCTGATAATAGTTATTAAATGCAAAAGAGGCATGGTTTTGTACAGTATCTGGATTGTAACAACTCCCACCTTGCTGAATCTGTGAACAATCTGCACCATTCCCACATGCATAGTCCAATCCTGACTGAAGTGAAGTCTCCGAGGCTCCAGTCCTGGCCACACACCAGCTTTGTCCTGGAATTGCAGGAGCATTTGTCTGTGCAGGAGGTGTCACTGGATTTGTAACTGGTGTTGTGGCTGGAACATTCCCTGCTGGGGCTGGATATGTTGTTACGGGATTGGTTATTGGTTGTGCTCCAGGCACAGTTATAGATGGAGTTGTGGCTGGATTGGTGAGTGGTGCTGCTGGTGGATTGACTGGAGTTTCTGGGGGTATGTTGACCGGTGTGGTGGAGGGGATTGGCAAAGGAGATGAATCAGGATTCGTTGGTGTTATAGTGACAGGGTTAGTAGCAGGCACAGTGACTATTGTTGGTGTAGGAATGTCTGGAGGGAGGGTGACTGGTGCTGTTGGCAACACTGTTGTTGGTGGGTTGAATGAGTCATGTAGAGTCGTTTTGAGGCTGTTCACAAGCTCTCTTCTAAACAGAGGAAAGATCTGTTCTTGTTCCCTCTTGAGCTCTTTCTGTGCAAAATCGTCTACAGAAGATGCTTCTGCATATAATTCATCTATTCTGCCTCTAATCTCAATGTTGCTTTCTAGAGATTCCGAAACTTTTGTAATGACTTCAGCTATATCAGTGTCATTAACAACAACAGGGCTTATCTTCGTTGTCAAAATGATAGGAATATCATTGTTTGGAAGACTAGAAAAGGCAAGAGTAGCTTTCTTGATCATTGACTGAACAACAAGATCACTTTCCATGCTCAGTTCTCCGTCACTACTGGCTTCTATTATAACAAAGGACTTGGTTTTCTCGATGAAACTAAAAATTCTCTGCAGGTCTCTTTCATCGGTTGTGTTAATATTCTCTAATGATGACAATGAAAAAGCTACTGAGACCTTGATTTCTCTGTCAAGATGAACCCTACTGAGGGCTGAATGCAATGATTTTAATGTGGATAAAAACATTGGTAAAACATTTTTTCCTGAAAATCTCTCACTCATGCTGTTGCTCCTGCCTAATACTATGCTTTTGATGTTTACATGAGAGAGAGATGTCACCACATGAGTTTTCAGCCATGAAACAGCAGATGGTTCAGAAGGCAACAATTTCTCAACTAGGCTTTCATTCAAGTAGAGATCAACTGATACACCAGAGCTGGACAGCGTACTCAAAACTCTATGATCTTCAACATAAACCCGAACCTGCGTTGCAGGTGATGAAGAACCTTTATTTCCTTTTGCATTCAAGGAGAATCCCACCAGAGCTCCTGTCAGCACAGAATGACCATAAACGATGAAGCATATGAAAACTTCAAGACTGACAAATTTACAAATTCAACGAGTATGCAAGACTGACAAATTTACAAATTCAACGAGTATGCAAGTGATAGTTACTACTTACCAGAAGAGGAGACAGTGAGAATGGACAAGAGCAACAAGGAGAGGTAGTTAGAAGCTCTTTCGGCCATTATAACGAGAGCTGGGTGGTTTCTTTGTGAAGGAACAAACCCCAAATGGATATTTAATGAGATGCATACAATGGAATTGAATTGCTTTGCATATTAAAAAAAAAAATTGAACTAAAGCCCTGTAAAGAAAGAGATAGAAGATAGAAAAGTGGTGAAGATAAAGGTGTATAAAAAAGTAAAAGCAAGATGACTAAGTTGCATGTAATGATAAAGGAAAAGAAGTTCCTTTGTCATGAAGTATGGGGCTGGAAATGTTCTGTTTCTCTTTCTTTCTCAACAGTGCAAATAAAGAATCAACTATGCTTTTCTTCTGCTGCTTTATCTTGTCCAATGGCATTATAACCTAAAAATATAGATCAGATTGTATGACTAGGCATATTACATAACATCTGCACATGTAGTCTACACAACATGGTCCAACTTATTCACCAAGATTCCGGCTATTATCCGGAAAGAACAAAGTGATTTAGATTGCTCTGTCTTTAACCTGGTTTATACATAGCAATTTTAGCATAGATGATACTTTCTATGATCCTCAATACTTTTGTGTTTTTCCTGCATCAACATTTTAAAAAAATGATATTAACCAAAAAAAAAAAAAACCCTTATATGATATTGTGTTAGTTTATGTAACTGTTGTCTATATTGTCTTATTTGAGTATAATTAAAAATAAACACCATAATGGTATTAATGGATAATCAAAATCAAACAATTGTGAAATGTTGATAATACAATGACGGTGAACTTAGGCCTATCTGACTGGATGTTTAGGTTTTCTTCCCTTACCAGAAAATCTAGGCTATTTGAGAAAAGAAGTTATACATATAACCCAATAATCCTCTGTAATCCTTTAATGTGGGAATTTGATATCCCACTCTCACTTTTTCACCTCGAACTCTATATAGAAGTCATGGATCTTTTTAAGTGTTACAATAAGAAGCCAAGGAGTTGATCTTACGCAAAACTTGCATCTGCTAGAGTGAATTAAATTATTGTTTCTGCCATTCTAAGAAAACAATTAAAAACATAATCTTCTACGGTGAATGGATTAATATGACAAATTTCTAATCATGGACTTAGATTTACATCAATTACTGATTACTTTCATCGAGTTGCTTCACAAAAGTAGAAGTTAGAGATAAAATTAATGCATAAACAGGATCTGAAAAAATGATGTTGTTTGGACTGTATAAATGTTAAAAGAGTGAGTGAGTGTATGATATCAGAAGTCAATTTGGCTTACCTCAGCAGATACCATAAGAAGACTTAATTAATTAGTACAACCAAAAGGAAAGGAAAAGGCAATGGAAAAAATGTCTTTTGGGTTAGGGGCTCAATGTCTCATTTCAAGTTTATGGTAGCTTCTTGGACTAGACCTCCAACTATGCCACTCTTTAGCCTACTCTCGTCATCGGCTTTCCCGTGTAGTTTGTGCATAAGAAAAAGACTAATGATAAAAGCCTAATTTATATGTCTAAGACTCTCACATACATGTTCTGATATGAACTTAAGTTACATTTAATCTGAAAACTTAAACTATCACATAAGAGTCAAACAATAATATTAAGTCTCCGACATGAACCAAACACTTCATCAATGCTTCTGAATCAGGTGAAAACCAAAGGAATCTATGCAGGATTTTCCATACATTTTGTCATTCTTGTGTTTCTGGGCTTATGTTCACCATCTTGTAGATTCCTCATACCATGATTAAGATAACTTCATTTTGCATAAATATTTTAAAGATGAAATGGATGCGAGTACCATGTAGATACATTTATTAATCAACCTTGTACAATCAAATTCGGTGATACATGCAGAGCCAAAAACTGTATAAAATACAGTCTATTATTATTGTTTTTAGAGACAAATTTATCGAAGTTTGCGGAAAATTTCAAGTTTTTCAACCTCTATACTGATGATGCCTTTTAACTTTGGACTTATATTAATAATATTTGTCCGAGTGCTTCTTTATTTCTTGGTTGTAGTACACCATTGAAGAGTGGGGACACAACCCATGTGAACAATCGATTGTGTTTCTCTTTCTTGCTATTGATGAATCAAAAGCGGCTTGTGTGACTCGGCAGCCGAAAGCACCAACCAAAAGGGAGAAATGGTCATGTTTCTGATAAGGTTTTCCTAAAAAATTAATTAGAAGATAGAATGAGAAAGTTTGCTCGTATTATATGAATCTAAAAAAAGAGTAGATGACAAAATAACGTCTGACAGGGATATGGCCGCGGCCACGTCCAATTTTTCATTTTTGTTTTCTGATTCCTCACCAAGTACAACTTATAGTTCAATGAAAATAAGCTGTTCTAGTGCTTTATCTTAATAGGTGAGTACTACCAACTTCTTCAATTACAGACTTACAGTGTGCATAACAACTTTAGAGACATATCATGTGGACTTCTGGTAAAAACATGGAAAGTATTGCATTATACAAGATGGGTCTGACCTGAAATTGCTCAGGTTTCATAATCTACTGAGTCATGTCAGACCCAGGTGGCTGGCATGCTGAGTCAACACGGGCACGGCTCAGTTATGGGACACGACTGACCCATGTTGGACTTAGTCAACAGAGATTCAATATTCTAAATCTTGCAAAGCGATATTCTGTACCCCTTCAGTATGCAGCTTTTGAAAAGCATAGCATATTGTTGCAGGCATGTGTTAAATTAAAGAAATGCAATCCAAAACAAACTTGGAAATTTTAAGCTGCTCAGTACCAACTCTCTCTCTTGATTGAAAAAAATCCTAGCAAATGCTTTTGCAATTTATATGTAGAAAGGAATCACTATTTACCACCTTCCCGCTGTTCGTTTTTCTAATACAAGTGCAGGATCTACTAACAAGTAAGGAAAGGGTAAAAAATGGCTACTTTTGCTGACTTATACTTGTCTTAACGCTTCTTCAACTAGCGCAAATCCTCCTCATATTTCTCGAAGAACCTTTCTGATGTACAATCAATCAGTCAGAATTGGAGTATTTCAATTGTTTTCAACAAGAGTATATCTAAGTTTTGAAACATTTGACAATAATCTATCTTATAAAAATCACCCCACTACGCCACTACCTAGTAGATAAGGAAGCAAAAAGATTCTTTGACTTTTTAAATTTTTCTATTTTGAGAATGATAATGGTTTTCCTTTTTTTATTTTTATTTTTATCATTACAAGTAAAGGCTTAAACAACAGACTTTTAGTTTAAGCCTTCTATAAAAGTTTACCAGTTGTCTTCCAAGACCTGTGATAATTACAAATGATTTCTTCCGGAGCAATATATCCACCAAGTATAGTAGCCACAAAACATCTGTTCTGGGGAAACTGCAAAACATGAAAACAAGCAAGTTCATCCCATAAAATCTCAAAAAATGAAGGTGGATACGCACTGTTATCTCATAAAATGTTCACCAATTAGAAGGCATCAAAAACTCTTCCCTGGATAAGTTTATTTATCAACCTTTTTCTAAGCATCAAACAAGTTTTACAATGGCCATCCTAGGATCTCATTCTTCACAAG
>JANLJB010030333.1:0-23207 GCA_026212285.1 Bursera cuneata | reverse complement strand
AACTTGCAAGGCATTTTGAAACTCTTTAACCACCGAATTTGATAAAATAGCAAAGAGACAACTTGTAGATAATTGAATACACTTTCCACAACCACAAGAAGTGAGGCATTTGGAGTTATATGCATTAAGATATGGCCCCGAATGCCTAGATATGTTAGGTTATGATTCAATTTCAGCCACCTGCCACTCAATCAAATTGCAACAACTTTTTGATCAACTTGCACTCATAATTCAAGAAAGTTTCCAACATACAAGTTGTAGATAATTATCTTAACTTTTCAGATCAGCTTGAATCATATCATTTGGAGTTCTGGTTAGGTAGCAGTAGCCCTAGACGTCCATGTAGGTCAGGTTAAACTTCTAGAA
This sequence comes from Bursera cuneata, assembly GCA_026212285.1. NCBI lineage: Eukaryota > Viridiplantae > Streptophyta > Magnoliopsida > Sapindales > Burseraceae > Bursera > Bursera cuneata. The sequence goes on along the minus strand of JANLJB010030333.1, from coordinate 22,841 downwards.
ATCTGGGTTCTACATATTTGACCTCTTAAACGTTTGATTTAGGCATTATGTTCTCCTTAACATTTGTGGAGAATTGTCTTAAGTTTCTGGACATATAAGGTTTGTAGCGATTAAGCTTCTAGACTGAAAGTTATGCTCATTTTACTTGGCCTGCATCAAAGAATTCAAAAATCACAATTGGTAAGAATAATTCTTTTAAGCTCAAATCAATGTAAATATTCAAATTAATGGCACCTAAAGTGTAAAAAATGTTATTTAAGCTCATAATAAATGTACACTTTTAAGTGCTAATCACTCATCCCAACTCCATTTTTCTGTTTCCAAAAACTTAACATCTCTACTTACTACAATTTTACTAGTATGTGGCAAGTAGATCCTGTAAGCTTTTGAGGTACTGTTGTATCCAATGAAAATTCCTAGTTCAGATTTTTTATCCAGCTTGTCTCTTTTCACCTAAGGAATATAAAAGAAACACAAGCAACCAAAGGTTTTTAAATTCATTAGCATAGGTTTATAACCAAACCAGGCTTCAAAAGGTGTCTACTTCTACAATGCTTTTGTTGGAAGTCTATTTAGCAAACATGCTGCTATATTTGTAGCTTCAGCCCAGAAATTTTTTGGTACCCCTTTCTCATGCAGAAGACATCTTGTCATCTCCATTATTATTCTATTTTTTCTTTCCACAACTCTATTTTGTTGTGGGGTGTATGGTGCTGTGAGCTGATGGACTATGCCTGCATCTTCATAAAATTTGTTGAATTTTTCTGATGTATATTTTGTACCATTATCTGACCTTATAACCTTGATCCTGTATTCACTTTGATTTTCAACCATAGCTTTATATCTCCAAAACACATTAGCAACCTCAGATTTGTAATTGAGAAAATAAATTCAACAAAGTCTTGTGAAGTCATCATTAAATGCAATGTAGTACTTACTCCCTTTCAAGGATGGTGTCTTTGAGGTCCACTAACATCTGTGTGAACCAATTGTAGTTTTTGTGTTGCCTTCCTTGTTTGCTTCCCAAATTGGTAGGCTGCACATACAGGAAGTTCTTCTTCCAAGTCAGGGAGTCCTTCTACTATCTGAGTCTTCTTCATGTAGAGCACGGCATTATGACAGAAATCCCTAGTCTTTTATGCGAAAGCATTGTATTGCTCTCATGTTGTGAAACAGCAACTTGCTCATCTTCCAGTATATTCAAGGCAAAACTTTTGCCTTTCATTTTTATGTTGAACGCCTCTCTACCTTTAGCATCCTTGATCATGCAATTTCTGTCTTCAAAACAGACTTTAAATCCTTTCTCAACAAGCCGTCCAACACTTTATAGAGTTTGGTCAATTTGAGGCACAAACAAAACATCAGAAATGAGCTTTAAACCTATTAGGCTTTCTATGGGTACTGTTCCTTTACCTTTTACTGAAATATACTCACCATTTCCAATTCTGACTTTGGAAATAGTTGTTCTATCAAGCTCCCTGAAAAGATCTTGATCATATGTCATGTGGTTTGTGCAATCACTATCCACAAGCTAGCTGTCAAAGGTACTTCTGCTTACAAAACATGCTACTACAAACAATTGCTCCTCCTGGTATTGTTCAGCTAATGCACTGGTTTCTCCTTGCTGCTGCTAAGTTCTGCAGATCCTTTCAATGTGTCCCTGTCTACCACATTTATTGGATTTCACATTTGGTCTCTGCCAACATTTCTGCTGAGGATGATTTGTTTTCTTGCAATGGGGACAGGGTGAATAAGATCCATTCTTTTGATTAATTTTTTTTTTTTTTTGGCTTACTGCTATTCTTTTTGTTCTTCCTACTTGTGTTGCCTTCATTGATTTGTGTCCCTACTTGAAAAGCTCTTTCCACATAACTTCCCTGCCTCATGAGTCTTCTTTGTTCCAAAGCTTGCAAAGCATGTAGTAACTCTGCCAAGGTGATACTTGACAAGTCCTTTGACTTCTTTAAGGAAGAAATTGTAGCTTCATATTTTTCAGGAAGTGTGACCAAAATCTTTTGAATAATTCTTTCATCAGTAAACTCTTTACCTAGCAACCTCACCTTGTTTGATATCGTAAGAAGTTGTTCTGCATACTCTTTTATGGTTTGAGACTCTTTCATCCTTTTCATTTCAAATTCTCAAATCAAATTCATCACCTGCATATTTCTGACTCTTTCATTCCCTTTATATTCTTTTCGGAGATACTTCCAAATTTCTGCAGTAGATTCAAGTTGCATGATTCTGGTGAGAATTAATGGTGAGACTTCAGAAAAAAAAGCAAGCCTTGGCTTTAGCCTTCCTTGTCTTTCTCTCTTTATGATTTTTCATCTTTGCCACAGTTGGATTGGCTCCAAGTGGATGAATTTCATAATCTTCCTGTACTGCTTCCCAGACATTAATAGCCTGTTGATAAACAGTCATCCTGATAGCCTAAGTTTCATAATTTTCTCCATTAAAGACTGTTGGTGCTGTTGTGAAGTTGATTTCTTCCATTTCTGCAAGGTTTTTAGATTTCAGCTTTTTGTGTTTTAGGTTTAGAACAAGGTGTTTAGGCTCCTCGCAATGTGTAGGTTTACTCAACTCACTAGTCCCTCAAGACAATATGCTCTGATACCAAACTATTGGAATAAGGCAGGTTAAGAATTCAAGCAAAAGAGAACAGAGTTTTGTGACTGCTACTGTGATGTTTTTATTGAATCATAAGTGCAAAATTTATACAAGATATTGTAATAGAAATGGCATAAAAAAAAGTTGTAAATCAAGCTACAGCTAACTCCTGTAGAATAGCAACAGATTTTGACTAGAATAAAAAATAAAATAGCCCTGAAATCTTGCAAACTTCAACTGTAGTGGTTGATTGAGTAATCTTGTTGCAGCCTTTCTTTTAGCAGATACTAAGGCATAATATTCAACATAGATGATAGATAGAGGAAATAGGATTTGAATGAGTCTTTGGTAAAAAAGTTTAAAGTTTATGATGTTGCCTAATGAGTCTTTGTTGTCTGCGTAAGTCTTGAAAATTATTAAATGTCTGTGTAAGTCTTGAAAATTATTAAGTTCATAATTGTAGTGTTCTTGGGAAGAACTGTTTACATCACCTAGGCAAAGGTCAAACAAGGGTTCTTGTTTGCTACAAGTCCTTTAGATCTTGTAAGCCATTGATCTATAACAGTGAATAGCAATTTCTTGATTGTTCGTGGATGTAGGTTATGTTAGATCTCTATCTAATTTCTTGTCTATGTTGTTTCTAGTCTAACAAAATCATTAATTTTAAAGTAACAAACACTTGTTTGAAAAGAACTTCTTCTATGTTTTCTCTTTTACAATTATGAAAGTTAACACAAACTAAAATTGTCACAACCGGAAGCCCGTTATACAAGAATCCCAGGGGTGAACTATTCAAATGTGATGACATAAATTGAAAATCATGCAAATATCTATAAGTTTATACATAAAACATAAATGTTATACATAATATCTAAAAATCCTTTACATATGATTCAAAAATACATAATGCATGTCAAGGTCATTTCTAGACTCCCCAGAAGCCTCTAAGTGAGCTCTGAAATATTTCTGTCCGATGTTCGACCTCTGGTACATGTGTAAGGAAAGGGGTGAATAACCAAGCCCAGTAGGAAGTCTCACAACATACACAAATCTATAACATTCTTTAATCTCAGTTATGCATAAGGCAACTTAGTCAACCATAATACATCTCATCATAAAATTCGACCATTGGTCACTTATACAATTTCTCTAATCATAACAGGAGTGTTTTCCTTAGGCTCCAGATCAACTGGCCACCTCAACGCTTAACACTCGAATCACATCAGGAGTGTTTTCCTTGGATTCCAGATTAGCTGGTCACCTCAAAGCCTAACACTCGAATCATACATGAATTATTTACCACAACGATTCAATAACATCCCACACCTTCCACTACCATTTCTCTCATCAAATAAATCCTCAATCACCCATCCTCACAACATATTCATTTCCAATTCCATTCTGCATATACATAAAATTTATATAAATATCGCCAATTTACCACAAAAAGTTTATGGATATGCATAACAAATCAAACTTTCCTATATGGGTGTTTAACAAACAAAATCCACTATCAATCCCCTAAAACCCACATATTACGTAACTCAAAAAGAAAGATCATACACAAATATTCAAATTTCTAAATCCTATTCCAATCACTTAAACATTCATAACGAAATTCGTTCAAATCAATAAGTCCCATAACTAATTTACAAAAACCCAAACTCACATTACTCAAATCCAACTAAAACCCTAACCCCAAATTCACAATTTCATCCACCAAAATAAAATAGAGAGGAGTAGAAGTGAAATCCCTACCTTGAGTTGACGATTCATGGAAGCCCAAAGCTTTCTCTCTCTTCCCTCTCTTTTCTCTTCTTCTTCTTTCTTCTTTTTCTTCTCGTGGCTTGCTTGTTAAAAGAAATAAGGGAGGGGCTGGGTTTTAAAATTTTGGAAAAATGACATGTTCGGTATTTGAAAATCTTTAATTTGCACGAAATCCCACATCGACACCGCAGCGTGGTTCCATCTATGCCGCGTCACAGAGTTTCTGACTTTTTGTGTCACAGCGTGGATTTGATCAAGCCACGGCATAGACTTTCTGTCTGGTCGTGCCGTGGCATAATTCGCCTGCCCTACGCCCCGATTTCCCTTTCTAGGTACGGCGTAATCCTTCTACGCCGTGGCGTGATTCAACTGTTCCAGTTTTCCTGAATCCATCAAAACTTCAGCCAACTATTCATACAAACACTCTGCATACATTCATACATATCAATACATAAATCTCTCTTTTACAATCAACACAACCATCAAACTTAAAACAATTATGTACCTATATATATATATATATATATATATATACTTACTTTTAATAATATTTTAGTCCTATTTTCGAAAAAATTTGTATGTATACTCCCATACACATATACTCATATATAACAACATATACATATCATAAGTACTTGTACCAAAAAATTTTGGATGCTATTCAAAAATTTTACTATTACAAATTTTTTGGGTTACCACAAAAATTTTGGCTTATAGATAGAGCATGCTTCAACATAGAACTAGATATTGGGCAAGTGAAAAAGATTTTAAAAAAAAAAATTGATTCGTAAAAGAAGAGAAGTCAACTGTGTTGCTCAATTTAGGTGAATACAAAGTGCATTAATCCACTATAAGTAAAACTAAAAATAAATATAAACATTATATTTATTAAATCTAGTAAGGATATTAATGATATTTGAAGGGGTTTACAGAGTAAACTTCAAATTTTAAAATTGGGATGAAGAGTTTATAATAACTTTTTATCCTTATTTTCTGCAAAATATCAGTTAAAAGCCACCATGTCAATAATTCAAATGGGAGAAATTGCACCTCCTACTTCCAAGGTGCGAATTTTTCTTAACAAACATTTGAGTTTTTAGTTACCACTTCAACTAAGCAACAACTTGTAATGAAGATGTTATGGCTTTGAACACTCTGCCTTCGCGTCACAAATAGAGGTGAACACTTGCTTTCGGAGCTTTGATACCGCCCTGATCTATCTTTAACTAGCTCACCTCTGCAAAGGCTACTCTTACCATGATTTTTGCATTGACGTAACTGGAGATTTTAGTGCCACTCCAACAACTGTCAATGATAAAGTAGTAACAACAGTAATTCCACTCCTTCTTTGACAAGTTTAATACAGCTTCTGTTCTTCATTTTGGATAATTGGATATAAGCATATGCACCGCAAATCAACTTCAGAATAAAGCAACTCAAATTGGAATACAAGAAAAGGTTTCTCTTTTAAAAAAATTGCACTCATTGAGAAACACACTGTACATACCAACAACTATAGTCCGTGAAACAACATATTGGAAGCAAATATATTCACAGAATGAAAAATACAAACTCAAATCGTTCATTCTAAGATATATATATGTATATAATCAAACCAAAAATTGCACCATGTGTTAAATATCATTCTTTTGTGATCCATGAGAGATCCCATCCTTTTTTTTCTTTTTTTTTTTTCTTTTTTCAGTAAGAGCAATTGCTGAGGCCATCGATTTTTTTTTGGTTCGACCATCGTAATCCACCTGTGCAGATTATCAGTAGATTTAAGTAGTTCATACGGTTAGACATCACCATCATGTAAGTCCTCATAATAGAGCTTTCTTTTCTTTTTTACTTGTTTCTTTTTTCTTTTCTCTCTTTTTTTTTTTTTTTCCTTTTCTCATTTTCCATGGAAACTCCTTTTGTATGATACAAATCCTTTCTCAGGACATTGAAAATCTTGTGGACAAAATTTTTTGGTTAGTAAAAATCTTCTTAGGTGAGACAACCACAATTCTCGGTCAGGCTATCAACAATTGGTACCTCCATTGGCACACATGCCACAAGCTATTGGGCAGTAGCTGAAATCATTTCCCAACTGCAGCATCTCTTTTAGTTGAGGCTATATGCAGAGAGCAGCTAGTTGAATAAACTCCTCATCAGATTAGACCCTTTTGTTATTCAATCAGCTAATACGAGATTGCCTGTCATGCATATAGAACAAGATTTCATGAGAATCTGGTTGATCGAGTACGTTCTGACCATTTGGTGGGAGAGTCACCATATGATCTCCAAACTTCTCTCCACTGTCGCCTACTACTACTTCTATCAAACGGACAATTTTGAGCATCATGTTGCGCTCCGGCTGTGTTGCTTCCATTGCGTTTCATTTGGGCACTCCTATTCTCTTCCTCGAGATCATATCGCAACCGCTGTATAGAAAAAATAGTATTTCAACTATATTAATACCAGTCTATCACACAATGGAATAATAGAAGAAAACTTAGCAAACTAAAGATTTGAACTGATTTGTATTAAAAGAGGAAGGACGCCGCCTACAATGGCAATAAACAGAATAAAATCACAAATTATTGATATAGAAGTCCAAGTACCCTGTCTTGTGAAAATGGGATTAGAAGTTTAATAAGTTTCCCATCAATAGGCAGCATAGACGAGACCTAACTATAATGAGAATACCGACTGTGTAACATACAGCTTATGAGGTCAACAATTCCCAAAAAGGGCTGAAAAGCATTTAGTCCACCATAAGGCTACCCATAATTAGGTGAATGTCTATTGAATGCAGATTGCTTAGCAGCTATGCAGTTGCAAAAACTGCCACCTATACATCATGCCATCAACATGCACTGCATTATGCTGATACTTGAAAGCAATTCGCAGTACGAGGAAATGATGAGGATGTGTAAGTTGCAATGAAGTTAGTCTATCCAAAAAGTGATAAGAAAGAAATTATCCTGGATTTATAAAATTTTCTTACAAAAAAAGATTTCTTTAAATAAGAAGAGTGAGAATTCTATCATAAAGCAAACTGGAAATGTTTTGTTACTTCCTTTACATGACTGTTTTGTGTAGGCGTCTAGGTCATGTTATCATTTATTGAAACTAATTTCAATAATTGTATTGAGAATTGAAGTGAATAATGTGACACCATTACCAATAAAAGCAACATAAAACTTTTAAACAAATGAACCAGTGCTCAGCCAGGGCTGTTTTGCACCCTTTTAGTGTATATAAACAGATGGCACACCCCTGCAAGATAATTCAAACTTGCAAACCTGATAAAAAAGGGACCAAAAGTCTCCTTTCTAGCAAGAATTCGGCAGTTCTAAGGGAATACTTTAGCGGAAAATATGAAAAGAAAATAAGAAAGATATGGTAACAGAGGGCACACCAATCTTAAAAATTTGTGACATGAGAAAAGGCATAATAAGGAAAGGGTATAATAAAAATGCATTTGAGACCTTGGTTGGATCAGAGAGCACTGCGTACGCCTCTCCAATCATTTTAAAAAGTCGGTCAGCATCCTTATGGACTTCTGCTCCAATCTCCTTCCAAAGTCCATCATCCCCACAATCACTTCTGACCAAGGATTGACCCGCCTACACCAAAACAAATATATTAGATGGGTGAATACTAGTGACCACACAAATGAAGCATATAAAATAAGAAACCTTGTCAGGATGATATCGAAGTGCAGCTTTCCGATAAGCCTTTTTGATGTCTGCTGTCAAAGCTGATGGTTCAACCCCTCTGTTACATCATGTACAATACAAGTTATTTTAAACCTCAACAGTAATCATAGCATGTTCCATCTCAATCCAAGAACAACTAATATCACGCTAAATATCGATTTACAAAAAAATGAATCAGTTGTATTCAGTTAGCATCTGTAAAAACACATTACAATGAGAGGAACAGATAAAAGAAAACTCAGTTCTAAGCAATTCATTTATGCATATCAAAGGAACTGTAAGCAGCTGAAGAATTAATATAAGGTGACAATACACAGGAACTTAAGCAGCAGATCTTACAGGATAACTCATAAAGTGACAATATGTAATATATGGTGCAGCATATCTAATTTGTCGAAATTACAAGTGAAAGAAAAACTCACAATATAAGGTACATATCCAAGGGAATGTCCTTCCTTGCTGCTTCTTCTACTGCAGAAAGTCGTAGACGAGCTTGTCTGAGATCGTTCGCCCAGTTAGTTGATCTATCAGATGCTCCAGATTGACTGGTTTTCTCTACTAGCTTTGTAAGAAGAGCTATAAGTCTCTGTAGATCACTAGCTGCTTCTCCATAATCCCTAATCATCTCATATAAAGTGGCTCTGCGAGAAATTGCCTGCGGAGTATGAACAGAACACACTTATTCACCCGAAAGGTGTCCAATATAAAGAAACCCTAATTTGTTCCCTGAAAATGGGAAAAAAACAAAAAAAAGGTTTCCCAATATTTGCAAAAGCAAGGCTCATTTTGTTATTTCTGTCAGGCATGTTTTCTGAATCTAATTAGCAAGTTCCCACATGAAACTACTAGAAACACAATATTGGCAAAACTCATGTCCAACTATATGATACACTTGAACTTAAGATGCATATTCATCCTAGTAAATCCTACGGTAACAAAAGCACTTGAGCCCTTGCTACATATATATATCATTTATGCCATAAAAGTTGTCAAACAAAAGGTTGGTTTTCACCAAGGTTATTATTGAAGCCTAAATTGTACTAGTCATTTACTATTTAATTGCCTTAAACAGTGCTCTATGCATAACTAACTTCCTCAATCATTTTCTCCGAGCTTTTTAGAGACTGAAAAAAATTGTTACCTCAATCAAAAGAGGAAGAAAAGCACACGTTTCATGCTTTTTATGCCTAGCAATTGGAAGCATTATGCATGTTATGATTTGCACTTGACCGGATATTTCACATGTTAGTGTTTTTAGCGAATGTACAAGGTATCTGAAAAAGGCTCACCGGCAAGCTGGGAAACGGATTATTTGATATTTGAGAGATATTACAGTGTACAGACATTGGTTTGACATATGGCATGAATAACAAAGTTGACAGCAGTGTTGGTGGTTTTGTTGACTCTGATTATTCTGGAGATTGGGATCTGGTTATATCTTCACCCTTTCTAATTGTGTTGGAAAACGATTTTACAATTATTATTGCTTTGTCCACTGTAGAGACAACAAAAAAGCAATGAAAGGAGCAATTTGTTTAAGAAATTTGGTGATTGATCCTGGCTTACAACAAAATGTAATTGTTGTTAAGGTGACAACCAAAAGGTTTTACATTTGATAAAAAATAGAGATGTTTCGTGAAAGAACAAAAATATTTATGTCAAATATTATTCCATTATCTAAAGGTATTGTTGTTGCAAAAAAGATTTCTACTACAGCAGATAATTGATCAGACATAATGACCAAACCAATTTCGAAAATTATGTCCAAAAGTGTTTCACTTCATTGTCACTAGCAGTTGGTGAGCTTATCAAAGAAAAGCTTGGAGAAGATGATTGAACAAGTTAATTATACATAGAATTTAACACTATTGAAGCCATTGTGGAGATTTGTTGAAGAAGTGACTTAAATAGTAAATAAATAGTACAACCTGGGAGCTTCTATGATAACCATGGTGAAAATTAAGTCTTTAGTTTTACTTTTTATGTGGCATTTATATGGAGCATGTTTGTGCACCTTTGTAGTCCTTTTAACATATTATATGTTGCATTTAAACGAAGGCTTCATTCTAAGATTTTGGGTCAAATACTTGAATGAAGAAGAGGCGCTTGGCTCTCTACATATATATCCATAAATATATATAATATGGACCTCTTCACAAGTACAAAATCTCTCTCAAGCATCTTGAGATTTTCAAGCACAAGAAATGCAAAGTTCGAAAAAAATAAAGTGAGAATATTGGGTGCATTTGGATTCTGGTCTTAAGAATTAGTCCATAAAATATGCATGCTCCACATGCTTAGAAAAAATCTTGTTTTGTCTTTGTCCATAGACAGGGGAAAAGGTGGACCATAAAAATTATTGTTTGCTTTATGTGACTATTATTATATTTCCTCTTAATTTCATCATTATTTATCCAATTAAATTGAGCCCATCAGGCATGCTCTTCGTCATCCCAAAAAATGTGTGGAGCATTTACCATCATCAGGATGCTATTGCATGTGTCACAATTTACAGACACAAATTGAAACACCAATCTCAAGCATAAACAAGGTATACATAAAGGGTCTTTCATAAAATTTTGCATTTCTCATTATTTCCGCTAGTCAATCTCAACTCCTATAAGATTAAAGAATACAGTGTAGATTCCTAGTAGGATGAAAATATTTAAATGCTAAGTCTTTTGATCCCTAGAAAAGCCATTTTGTTATATAGTTTTAACAAATGGGATAAGTTTGCCTGTCAGAAAGAATAGTCTGTCTGGTCGGAGCAGTTTGGGCTAAATGTTTTACTCAATTGGGTTAGTTAGACTGTGTAGGATGCCATTGACCCATATTTAATCATCATTGTTAACATAAAAATTTCACATAAATGGGGTACTGCTATTGAAAACCATAGGAAAAACACCATAGGTCAAAGTTCAGTCTTCAGTAAATATCCAAAGACAATTCCTCTGACCCAAAAAATTATTTCTCTGCAATATCATATGCAAGGCTAATAAAATAAATCAGTTCAGAAGCAAACCTTCAAATAATTTCCATCAAGAGCGATAGCTACACTGCAATCTGCAATGGCCTCAGTTATATGACCCAATGCTTTGTATGCAGCAGCACGATTACAGAAACAAATTGCTGCAAATGGGCGTGACTCTACAGTGCATGACAGAGCAAAAGTGTAGTGTTCAACAGCTTCTGAATGCCTTCCTGCTTGGAAGGCTTCATTTCCAGCAGCCTACATTAAAATTGAATAAGTGCATTTATACTTGGGATATAAACTCTACTTAAGGACAATAAATCGTTTAATACTTCACTTCTGTAATGAAAAATTAAACATATTAACCATTGAGAAATTCCTAGGTGTATTGCTCATTTAGATGCTCCATCCAAAAAAAAACAAATACTTACAATAGTTTGTTAAGCATAGACATAAAGAAAAAGAATGTAATGGGCGTTACCTTATGGCGTAAGAGCACACGTACAGCGGCGGCTAAGGGTATTGATGATTCCAGAGTCTTTCCTCCGTTCCTAGAAGAAAAAAAAAAACAGTAGAATTATTATAGTGCAACAGATAGAATGAAAGAAATTTAATGTATAAGAATTAGGAATTACCTTAGTTCTAGCTTCTCAAGTGATGCAATAGCCTCCTCTAGCCTTCCAAGATAAAAGTGAGATTTAAAGATTAAGTGACACCGCCAAAGCCTAAAGGTAAAGTCTTTTGAGGGTTCGTAACCATCTAGATTTGCTAACTGGCCATCCACATCTAATGAAGGAGAATTCTTTTCAGCAGAATCAAAGGTCTGCTCACATAGTTGAATTACCTCCTCATACTTCTGTAACTGCTTGATGACAAAATATTTAACTCAATTCTGACTCTAATTTGGTGCAATATTTAATGCTTAAATAAGCAAAATCTTTAGATTATTAATAAGTTCAGGCTTAGATAAAATCAAATTCCAAAAAAATCATATATATATATTTAAAAATAAAAAAACACAGACCATGAAAAGAGCCTCTGCTTTCATTTCAAGTAACTTTTCGGAGTATGAGCTTATGTACAAAGCCTCATCAATTACCCCCAAAGCACTCTCTGCATTATCTACATTATTTGATATTTTGTTTTGCAGAAGCTCAGTAGCACGTTGCACGCAGTCAGACACTTTCTGTCAAACAGGAAATATGCTAATGTCACAATGTTAATAGCAAACTATAAGTTCCTCAACATAGGGAAAACAAAATTTAAGAAAAAAAAAAACATAAATTACAATTTTATTAATGAGGTGAAATCAAGGCAAAGTAGAAATACCATTTCTAAATTATATATCTGATATACCCTACAGCCAATGCTAGAACAAAATTAATTATACCAAACCACACCAAAGTGAACAGCAAAAACTTTGTGGATTTCAACAGAATGTTGAAGTTAATCACAGTCAAGTATCGGGTAGTCGTATTAGAAGAAGATGCCATTTTTTTTCGGAGAAATAAGATGAAAAACTGAAAACTAGAGTGGCTTCATGGCAGCTAAAATCGTAAAACAGGCTATGGTAAAGAAGGAACAAGTGATTTGATGGAAAATAAAAATGGGAAGTACCAACACTATATGAACATTAGGAGTGAAGACCTCCATAAAAAATACAAGACAATAAAACAAAGAAGAAAATTGGACAATGTCAACCACAGGAATCTTTCGTGAATAATGAGTCGCGAATATCTACCAGAATAAGAACCAAACGAACTTTGCATCTGACTAAACCTAATACTGAAGAAACGATAAACAAAAAGTAATGAGCAGCCTGCCAGCACAATATTTCATAGACTGCAAAGAGTCTGACATGTGCTATCTCAGTTTGAAACTAGGTGTTTTACCAACTCATCAGGATGCCACTTGCAGCAACAAATCCTAACTGGGTACAACCAAAGATTCTCCATCATATTACAATTTCAACCAGACAGTGACATCAGTTACGGAAAAATAAAAATAATATAATTAAAAAAAAGGCTCCTATAAACAAAACTCAGGCCAGGGCAGATTATAATTCCCCAGACAGTCTATAGCAATGTTTCAAATTATGGTCCCAAGCTAAGTAAATTCTCCACCATTGTTTTAATTCAAATCAAGATATTGCAGCAATAATAGATGCATAGCAGTGTTTTCCACTTAAGATAAACACAAGTGTTATTTGCACAAACTCAGACCAAACTTCCATGACCTGAAATGTGACAACCTACTCCTGGAGGTATTCACATGGAGCCTTAGACCCACAGCACGCTTAGAACTGCCAAGTCAGTTTCTTGGACAAAACTAACACTAGAGGTGTCAATCTCAACCCTGAGAGAATTCATATTTCCATTTAACCACTAGAATCCTACTTTCTGATTCTTCTGATCAATCTTCATCCTCTGCTCCTACTGAGGGCCATTAAGGTTTCTTTTCAAATTGATCTCTATGGACAATGCAATGCAAGATTATTTGAAGTATTGGTTGATTAATAACCACAACATTAATATCTTCCCTTCATTTTTGCCACAGCAATCACTCATAATTCTTTCTCCTTCTGTGCATACATACAACAAAATTTTACTTCATAAAAGATGAGCTTGTCAGAAGCATATAGTACGCCAAGTTCAAATGAGAATAGCATTCATATATTCGATGATTATATATAATATGTTGAGCATTTTGTATTAGGAGAATAAACTGCTATCAGTAACAGATATTAAACAATACGAACCATTGCCAAACTGATTGAATATGATGAATAAATATGATATATCAATCAGGTAGAAAATTACCAATACCTGAGCTTTTTGGAGGCCATCAGAGGCCTCTACTGCAATTTTTCTATCCACACAGATATCACTTCCTGACTGTAAGCACTGTCTAAAATACAGTGATGCATCTTCAATTTCCCCAAGGGCAAGGTAACAACTTGGAGAAGGAAAAAGTGAAAGCACAAATTAAAAGATACGGTAGTTGATAAATATCCAAAAAAATTCAGAATCGCATACCATATGTTGCAGACAATATTACAGCAGAGAAAACCAGTAAAACAAATAGCTCAATAAATAATCATTTCAAAGCAAGATGAGCTGTACTACAAAAAACAATTAGAAGCCTCAGAACAATTCAGATATCTTATTCACGAATCACACAATTTGGAAACCTCAGCAGGTCAGAAAGCCACAGCTACTCATTTCAGCAAAAACAAAGAATTGAGGCAATAAAATTTTTTACATTCTAAGTTTCCAATAAAGAAAAAATTGAATTATAAATATACAAACTTGTGTGCAGCAAGAGCTTGTTTTAGTAATTTAACTTACATACATTAAAAAAGGAATCACAAATATAAGGAAGAGCCTTACTTTGCAGCTCTAACTTGCACTCTGAGAAAGTTTGGATCTATGGTAACAGCTGACATGCAGTCTCCTAGAGCATCTCTCATTCTTCCAAGAGAAATACGTGTTGCTGCACGGTTGCTATAGCACAACATCAATGCCCTGAGACAACTTCGAGATGTCTCACTTTTAGATACACAGTTTATCCCTTGTGTGTAACAATCCTCGGCTTCGGACAAGTGCCCATTTGTGTAGGCTTGGTTTCCCCTGATATACACAATGTCAAAACCAAAATGAACTTGATGCTGGTAGATGAATGAGCAGAATGAATTAATATGAATGAAAAGAGAATTTTATAGTTCAAACTACGAAAGATGAATAAAGAGTTGACAAGAATAAAAACCTTAAACGCCACTTCTCACATGCTTCCTGAGCTGCAATAGTTGCAGCAGAAGTCAAATTAGGCTCTTCCTTAATTTCCTGTCCCCTATCCACCTCAGTTTTGTGTCCAACTTTGAGTCTGGGAGAAAACTGTTCTCCTTTCTCACTCTGCTGGGCTGACAAAAGCTGTGAAGGTCCAGAGAATGGAGAAAACTGCAAAGAGGCCGGAGCACGTGGAACTTTTGCTTTTGAAGTGGAACTAAAGGAATCATGAACAATTTTAACTGAATTCTTCTTCTTGTGCTGGCGTTTTGACACTGGTAGGTGACTTTGACCAGCAGAAGCAGCAGCAAAGGTGAAATTAGACCCGCTTGTCTCTTCTGAATGTGAAGGAAAACTGAATTGCCTCCTGCCATCAATATCTTGTCTGTTCACGTTTGAGCTAGAACTGGCTTCAGTTTCAAATGAACTAACAGAGCTATCAAAATTGAAATCTATTTCCTCATTTGCGGATTTAAAACTTTCAGTTTCAGCTCCAGATATGGACTCCTCTGGAGGACTTACAAAAGCAACAACTCTTTCAGAATGTTCCTCCTCTGTTTCCCTGGATCCCGCATACTCTTCATTTATGTCCATGTGCTGTGTCGCAGCAACCAAATCTTGATCTACTGCAACATTTGAAACCGTTGTTTGTGAATCATTGGATGCATCATTGTTATCAAGAATGAAAGACTCATCTGATGCCACAGAAGTTTCTCTTGAACATAAAGTGTCAGCCACTGTTTCATGATATGGAGAAACATCCATTGGTGAATAACATTCTGAAGGCTCTGGGTTCTCCTGGGAAAGACTTCCTGTGGAAACAAAATCCTGCCCATGCCTCAGCTGAACTGGGGTACCTTGTCTCGACTTTCCCCTCCTTTTCTTTAATTTTGCGTTTCCAACAAAATCCCTCTTTGCACCAAATTCCAAATTCTGACTTACACCAGAAAATAGATTTGCTTTTGGACTTGGTATTTTAAATTCCACAAATGGTGTTCCCACAACATCTTGTGAGTTTGCAAATCTAAACTCATGTCTTTTGTCAGGTCTGTCCATTCCAAGCACTGTAGATGAATTATCAACTGATTGAAAATGCGAACCACTTGACGAGAATGAAGATGATGACGAACCCGTTTCACTCAGTCTTCCATCATCTTTTCGTTGTTCCACAAAAATTTGACTACCACTTTCATCTCTACTCTGCATTGCTGCCTTAGAAGTAAATCCCATGGGAACTGATTTATCAAAATTGTCGAACTTTTTATCACCCACATTTCCAGTCTGGTTATCCTTCGCAAAGTTTTGAGACGAGAATCTTCCCATTTCTGCCTGACCGGTCGAATCACCGGTGATGCTTCCAATATTCAACTTTCTCCCCATCTCATTTGATAGTACATTTTCTCTTTCTCCAACAAGATTCATACCACTACCCTTATTCCTCCCAAAACCAAAACCATCCTTCTCATCCATCTTAGCATCCACTTCATTCTTATTAGTTAAGTTTAAATTTTTCATTTGATCATGAAGTTCATTTGCCCCTAAAGGACCACCACTACCGTGGCTACTACCAAACACAAACTTCTTCTCCTCATCCGCATCGAATACCACTTCATTCTTATTAGTTAAGTTCAAATTTTTCATTTGATCATGAAGCTCAGTCACAGCTAAAGAACCACAACTCTTTTTGCTACTACCAAACACAAACTTCCTCTCGTCAGAGGCTCCGAAAACCACAGCACCACCATCATCCTCCCCACCATCTTTAACACTCAGTTTCTTCTTCAACTCATTTTCGAGCCCAGAATACACGCCTTTCCCATCTAAACCACCCACATTGTCACCACCTCCAAAAAGAAACTCAGCCCTTCCACTTCCACTTGATTTACCATCCTCAACACCACCAATCTTCAGCCTCCTCATGTCTTCCTCCACCTTCATTTCATCAAGACCTACACTCTTACCCTTACTACCAAACACAAACCCGTCATTAGTTTTATTCACTAATTCATTTTCACTCCCAATTTTCAAATTCCTCATCTCCTCCCCAACACCGCGTTCTAAATCATCCCTAGTCGTTCTAAACGCAAATGCAATAGAACGCGAACCCGGCTCAGAATCAAACCGGTACGGTTCGGGCCTAAATGGGTTGAAACCTTGCCCAAGCCCTTGTTCTGAAACCCCTGCAAATCTCAAATTCTGAGAACTCAATTGCTTCCTCACCTTATTCAATCTGGGCTTCGAAAGACCCGAAGATGATCGCGGAAGCGCAGGTGAAGCGAAGCTCAGGCTCGGGTTCTCCTCACTTGAATTCGAAAACCCGGAAAACTTTTCCCCAAAGCTTGATGGGTTCATCGTCTGTGATGAATGTGAATAAGACAAGCCCTCCTTTGAGAGCTTTGATTGAGAAACGAAAATATCGAACGAGAGAGAAGGAGAAACCTGGGCGTTGGGGGGTCCGGGGTCTAGCAACGCCGGCGGCAACATGTCAAGGCGGGTGTCATCAAATCAGACGGTTGGGATTCAATAAAACGGTCGAGAAGATGATCAAGACAACGCCACATGATTGATCATTAAGGAAGAGAGAGGAGAGAGACAGAGAGAGAGAGAGAGAGAAAGAGAGGGGCTTTTGTTCACTGTTTCACGGCTCTTATTATTGTTTTTTTTTTTTTTTTAATCCTCTTATGTTGCTTTCAATTTTTTTAATTAATTTTTTTAAGTTTAGATTTTTAATTTTATAGTTTTATTGGTCAATTCTTTTTTTATTATTATTTGGAGACTACAAAAATTTCAGGGAGATTTTTGACAAATTTTAAGGGTGTTTAATTCTAATGATTTCTCTAGAATTATGAAAGAGAAATTTGATAAATTTTATACTTTATATATGAGTTCTAGAATTATTACCCCATTTTATTTTTAAAAGAATTTTATTGTAATTACAAGTCGGAACATTCTTCTATTTTTTAAAGCATATTTTAAGAAATAATTGTAAAAATAAATGCAAATCAATGAGTGTCTTTGAAAAATGAACTTACCTATACAAATATAGATACTATAATCTTATTCAAAACGTCGATAGATTAATAAGGATTTTTTTTTTTTTTGCTGTGGAATACTAATATTCAACAATAGATAATTTTTTATAGCGTTTGAGAGATAAAATTTAATAGTATTTAATAATATTGATTGTCAAGTGTTAAGTGTTATATGAGTTGTAATGCTTCATTTTTCAAGTGTATCCCTTAATTTGGATATTTTTTTAATTTCTCTAATTTTTTTATAAGGAAAGAGTCACCAATAATTTCTCTATAGTTGGGGGTTTCAATTTCATTACATTTGTTCAACTATTAAGACTCTAGATTGAGCAAATTTTGAACATTAAAATCCTAAAATGTTTCAACTAATCCTCTTTTCAATGTGTTAAGAATGATTAATATTATTTTTAACTTGGATTAGAAGATATATTTATTTTGTGATCTCGATAAGTCTCGATCAAATAATCAGAATTACAATCTTTCTTTATAAACCTATTTTCAAGTGTACTCAATGTGTAACATGAGGATTTTTCACATTACTAAAATATTTAAATACCAAACTTAACCAAAATGAATGACCATCTCTCTTTCATGAAGTGAAGTTCCATACTTTTTTCAGCTAATTAGTTAAACCAAATTACCAAATGTTCATCTCTCTTTCATTAAGTACAATTTTCATATATATATTTTTTTTTAGCTAATTAGTTATACCAAATGGAAAAACATTTTAGGTATGGATTTAAGTTAGGGAAGTGATCTTTTCACGCAAATGTTTTAACGTAAATCTAGATACAAAATCTTAACCATTCATTCATAAAATCCAATAATTAAGATTTTGGGTTAAAAATCGTGTTGAAATACCCCTCCTGACTTAAATCCATAACAATCATTAAGATGATGTAACGCAGTAGTGATTTATAGTATCGATTTCATTACTACTACTTATAAGAAAATCTTATCAAGTCGATAATAAAGTAAATCATTTAAAATTTGACTAGTCTTTTTTTTTTTTTTTTTTCCTCTTTTCATACAAAAATAAATTATCTCTTTACTCTTCTAAGGTGAAAATGAAATGAATGATCTCCTCCCACTTTTGGGGATAGAAATCATTGTTGTTTGAATTAAACATAAACAAAATGTTGGACTGTTTCAAATGCTATCTCTTCAATTCATTTTCTATCCATAAACAAATCTTTGAATGATGATTTTATTTTTAAATGAGAGAAAAATATTTGGAATTCTCTACCTTTGGGACTACGGGGCATCACCATATCTACTTAATCTAATTATATAAATCAAACACATTAATATACAAATATAATGAAAATATAATCAACAATCACGAAAGAAAGTCAACATATATTAGCTTAAAATTAATCAATTAAGTTTTCAAATCGTCTGGTAGCTATTGTCTCAGTTGTGCCTTTTCTTGCCACTTATCATTCTTTCATTATCATATATGATTATTTTTTTATTTTATTCCATTTCTTTTCTTTTTTTTTGTGTACTTGCCATTTATAGAATACTATAAAACGTGTTAAATATTAGAATGAATTGTTAGGATTTTGCTTTTATTAAGATAAGGTTTGATTTCCTAATAGTAATACATTACTGAGTAGTTTTTTTTTCCTCTTCCTAAAAAATCAGGTAAGACTTTATGGTAACTGGTGGCTTATGGCTACATGATACCAAGATAATTTTGTTATATATTTATATATGTTTGTACATAAATTAGTTAGTCCAAATTGTTAAAAAAAAAAAAAATTTTGATTTTGGGTCTTCTCTTCTGCTATCATTAATGGTGTTACCAAAGTTTACTGGTGTGACCACTCTATCCTTCTCTTTTGCTACTATCATTAATGATACAAACGGGATTTGACAATATAGTCACTTCGATGTTTAAGTGAGCGACAAAAATAGTGTGTATAATTTGAAATATGAGCTAAAATGGTGGAGTGAGTGGACTTACTTCTAGGGGAAATTACAATAACCCCCCAATTAGATTTCAACAAAACATTTAACCTCATACGTTTACTAAACTAACACTCATCCCCCAAAAACCCCTAAAAAACTAACACTTACCTCCCAAATATTTGGGGGGTAAGTGTTAGTTTTGATAAAACAGTATTAATTTTTTGGGGGATAAGTGTTAGTTTAATAAAAGTGTGGGGTTAAGTGTTTTTGTAAAATCTAATTGGGGGGTCAGAGTAAATTCCCCCTTACTTCTAGTTTCCCCTAAGAAATTTATATATAAGAATAGGATGATTTGGTCCTTAATTTATGGAAGTAGTAAGTTAAAAACTTCTATTTAACATGGGTTAGACCAATAATCGTCATTTAATCATTGTTAGATTAATTTAATTGGGGTTTAATGTTTTAACTATTCTCACGCTTCTTCTTTGACTTTCCCATGACAATGACACATCTCCCCACAAATTGTTCACCATGTCAACAACAAACAAGATAGCGGAAGAAATTTTGCATAAGAAGATAGAGATGACCCATGAGCATAATTTTACGAACATGTTTTCAAGTTTTCCTTCTCAAAGATCCTTTTGAATTAAATGGGTTTCTCCCAAAGTTGCAGCTTAAATAGATGATAAGTTAGTAGACAGAAAAAAAAAACAACAATTGTAAAATCTGCCCCAACGGTGGAATTGTGAGGTTGATTTTTTTTTTTGTTAATTATAATGTTTGGATTTTGAGGGGATTTTTTTGTTCATGATAATGTTTGGATTTTTTGAAAAGTTAGGCTACTGTAATTTAATTTTTTTATTTAATTTTATATTTTTTTATAACCGTTGATTTGCTGTAGTCTATGATTAGAAAAAAAATAAAAAAAATAGTTTTTTTTATACCAATTTAGTAACTCTTTCTATTATTATATTAGAAAAATAAATAGTTATCAAACATTATCAAAAATTTTAAGATACAATAGTCTTAGACCTTTTTCAAATTAATAGAGTTAATAAAATTTGAGAAGTGAAAGAGATTTGTTTTTAGAGTAAACAAATGAAATAGATTTGCTTTTACATCGGTTAAATGGTATGTTTTGGATGTCAAAATAATAATTGAATAGTTGATCATTTGAATTTAATAATTAGGATACTACAAAGTTGGGTGGAAAATCAAATCGGGGAAATAACTTGACCCCCCAATTAAATCTTGAGAAAAGACTTAACTCTAGATTTTTGTTAAACTAATACTTATCCCCCTAAAATTAAATTTATCCCCCAGATTTTAGAGAATTTGCCGAAATAGCCTTCTTGGAGCGGGGTCTTTAAAAAATAACCCAGCTCTCATATTTCTCTCATTCACCTAACCCTCAACAGTGATATTTTCCTTATATTCCCTATTTACCCTCACATCTATTTTTATAAAAATCAAACAAACCGTACAACAATACTATAAACATTACTCCCGGACCGTCAGTGAACGATACCAGACCGTCAGTTTCACTTCTTTCGAATCCAAACCATCAGTTTCATTTCTCTAGAATCCAGACTGTCAGTGAACAGTACCATGAACAGTACCAGGACCATCAGTTTCACCTCTTTCGGATTCAGACCGTCAGTTTCGTTTCTCTGGAATCTGGACCGTCAATGAACAGTATCATGAATAGTACCGAGACCGTTAGTTTCACTTCTTTCGAATCTGGACCGTCAGTTTCACTTCTCTGGAATCTAGACCGTCAGTGAACAGTATCATAAATAGTACTATAAACAGTATCATGAACAGTGCCGTGAACAGTATCATGAACAGTATCATGACCGTCAGTTCCACTTCTTTCGAATCCGGATCATTAGTTTCATTTCTCTGAAATCCGGACTGTCAGTGAATAGTATCATAAACAGTACTGTGAACAGTATTATGAACAGTACCAGGACCGTCAGATTCACTTCTTTCAAATCCGGAACGTCAGTTTTATTTCTCTGGAATCCAGACCGTCAGTGAACAGTACCATGAACAATACCAGGACAGTTAGTTTCACTTCTTTTGAATCTGGACCGTCAGTTTCATTTCTCTAGAATTCGGACCGTCAGTGAACAGTATCATAATCAGTACCAGGACCGTCAGTTTCATTTCTTTGGAATCCGGACCGTCAGTGAACAGTACCATGAACAATAGTAGGACAGTCAGTTTCACTTCTTTCGAATCCGGACCGTCAGTTTCATTTCTCTGGAATCCGGACCGTCAGTGAACAATATCATAAATAGTATCGAGAACAGTACCAGGACAGTTAGTTTCATTTCATTCGAATTCAGACTGTCAGTTTTATTTCTCTAGAATCTGGACCGTCAGTGAACAGTACCATGAATAGTACCGTAAACAGTACTATAAATAGTGCTATGAATAGTATCGTGAACAGTACCGTGAACGTTAGTAATTTTTTTCCTTCAAAAATTACGCTCCACTGTTCATGAATAGTATCATGAACAGTATCATTACTGTTTTTTAAAATTTGATTTTTATGAAAATAAATGTAAGGGTAAATAGGAAATATAAGGGGGATATTACTGTTGAGGGCTAGATAAATTAGAGAAACATAGGAGCTGGGTTATTTTTCAAAAACCCCCTCCAAATAGGCTATTTCGACAAACTCCTCCCAGATTTTTGGGAGATAAATGTTAATTTTTATGAAAAAATTCATAATTTTTGGGGGGTAAATATTAGTTTAGTAAAAATCTGGAGTTAAGTGTTTTCTCAAAATTTAACTAGGGGTCAGAGTAAATATCCCAAATCAAATCTAGTAATTATATATGAGTTATTCTAGTTAACCATTGTATTTGATCTCGTTAACCCGACCTAAATTTATTATAGATATTACTATAATCTTAGAATTCTCTTTTTAATTAATTTCCCATGTTACATTTAAAATTAAATATATTATTTTATACACACTTTAATATTTCTATAATACCCTTAATTAAATTATTATTATTATATTTTAATGTTTTTTCTTCATATA
>JANLJB010030332.1:2238-23204 GCA_026212285.1 Bursera cuneata | reverse complement strand
TTTTATGTAATATATCCCACAAATTAGTTTTATTAAATGTTTCTTTTTAAAAAAAAAAAAAGAAGAAAGAATTGACCCGCTTATTTATATATTAATAAGTATAGTCAGGAAAAGGAACAAAGAATTATTATTCCGTGAAAGAAGTCAAAAATGCAAAAAAAAGACATAGAGAAGCATGAGAAAGGTTTGTGGGGTAGAAAAAGATATAAATTTTTTAAAGATAATTATTATTGGACTCCAATATTAAACCAAAATCAAATGCCCTTTAAGTAACTGAATAATAATTCAATTCTTTTTCTTTTTCTTTTCCAGACAGAAAATAAAAATAAATAAATAACTTGAAAATTAATAAGAGAATTGGGGTGGCAGCGGTCACCATGGTGAGAGGTACTGCGGTTGTTGTCGGTATCTGGGTTGGAGGAGGACCAGCGAAAACAATAGTGGTGCCCCTTTTTTCATTGAAAAAGATGGGGTTGGCGTCGAAAAAGTTAGAAAACATGCTTCAGGACTCTTCCAGTTTTTCTTCCTTAACAAGTAAAAGCGACAGATTCATAAGCCTTAGAAACTGAGAACAAAACTGACCTAAAACAAAATTCCTTGAAAGAACAAGTTCCCAAATGAAAAAGCAACATAATTAAGCTTTTGACTCTCAATTTCAAAACCTAAACAACCCAGATGGCAATCCCAAAAGCCTAAACCACAATTTACTTAATAGCAAGCAATAAAAGAAGGAGCAAAAATGGGAAATATAAAGGAATCCAATAACAAGCAAGAAAAGAATAAGAAATCGAATCCAATAATAAAAAATTAACAAATAGGCCCTAAAGAGACAACATATCTAAACAATAACAAACAATAAAAGAAGAAGAAGAAGAAAAAATAATAATAATGGATTCGCAATTGGTGGAAATACAAAATAAAGGTGATGGTTCATAGGAAATAGAAACAGAATCCAACCACGAGCACCTGATTTTTATTGAGAATTATCATTGACAACCCCTTCYTGTTCTATTTTTTTTCCCTCATATCAGACGTTTGTCTTTTTTTTCTTCTCTCAACCTTAAGTTTTAAAAAATTATATTCTCAAGTCCTCTAGTTAAAAATTTGGTTAGTTAACATCTATTAATATATATATTTCAAGAAATTTACTATTTATCTTTACTAATATATATAAAAAAATGACTTAATTTTTAAAAGAAAATATTAAATTAAATGATCAAATTACCTAAATACATATTAACAAATATTAAAATTACTTTTTTATGGATAATATTAACACATATTGATATTTATTTCAAGGGTAATGTGATCATTTAACTTAATATTGTTCTTGAAAAATTAGTTATTTTTTATTTGTGGTAAGGGTAAAATAGTAAATTTATTAGAAATAGAAATTAATAGATGTTAACTAATAGAATTTTTAACTAGAGGATTTGAGAATAGATTTTTTCAAAACTTAATGATGAGAAATGATAATTACTCCATTTTTATTTCTTTTCATTCTCGCTTATGTGTAATTTAACCTTTGAAAGATTGATCTAGTCTCTGAAGTAGGGTGGTGGTTTCTCTTAATTTGTCAAAAGACCATATTATCCTTTGGGGGTTTAGTGAAATTTTTTAAAATTATGGAGTCATGTGATTTTGTCCTAATACATAGGGGTCTAATTAATTTCCATTTATTATTTTATAAAAAATTTGAAGGCTTGTACATATAAATAAAACATTTCACTTTTTAGCTTTTTATTATCATGTTTTTCTTTTATTTTTTAAAACTTAATTATCAATGTAAATGTTATACACAACCCACAACTTAAACATTAAAATCAATATTATTAAATATTATTTTTAATTTGATTTATTGAGATGAATCAATTATTATTTAAATAAACAAATTAAGGTGAAAGATCTCAACCCATTTTTAAATGGATAACAAATTAAAAATATACTTTTCTATTATTAAAAACCAACAAAAAAAATCAATAAATTAAATAAAATTTCTCATTGGTTAGATGATGATAATATTGATTAACAAATCTAGACCACAAAGTGGTTGGTTAATTATACAATAAAGCATATATATAGATAAGAGGATCGAGAACCAATTGACATTTTCTTATAGATTAAGTATCTACAGTTAAATTCAAACTTATATGGTTTAGTCAAAATGAAAATCAAGAATCAAATCATACCAAACTCTACTATATGATGTAAGTGTAGTGAGATCACTTCAACAACCAATTAATTAACAATTCGAATTCCTTAACGTGTTTGCTTTTTTTCCTTTATGGAGGTATTGAATCTCAGTTTGACCTTTATATAAAAAAATATTATTAGATTGAATTAGGATTGGCAACTTTATTGAGCTGGCACAATTTTGGATTAAAAAAATATGAGAATTTTTTTTTTGAAAAAAAAATTGTAAAAGACAAAAAGTAGATAGATCTCTTTATTGGCCAAAATAGCTTTTTTAATACTAAAAACTATTTTATTTATTTATTTTTTTTTGTCGTTTGATTGCCACTTAAACTCTAATAAGATATATATTTTAATTTAAATATAAAATATTCGCCCAAGCAAAAGCTCTTTCTTTTCATCTTGATAAACTTTAATATCGATTATGAATCATTCATTTATTCCACATTATTTGGTTCATGACTTCAAAATTATAGAACATAAAAACCAACTTTTTATTTTTGTTTTTAGAATATTTTAAAATATTTTTTAAAAGTTATGGAAAAACTATATATAGAACAAATCAGGAAATTACTTAATTATTTGAATCAAATCTTTGAGAGATATCCTTCTAAAACATATTTTTATGGAATGTATCAGTACTATAAGATGATCTTTAACATGTATACATGTTTGTAAAATTCGAAACTAATGAATCATTTAAAGAATAATTAACAGTAATAAATTATTTTTTAATTTCTTAATGATAAATATTATAATTATTATATATATATATGTATTAATAATTTTAGTAAGAGCACTAATACAAAATACCAAAAAAAAAAGTTAATTTTTTTTATGTCAATTCAGCAATTCTTTCGATAATTGAATTAAAAAAATCAACGGCTATAAAAATGATGTGTAAAATTAAGTCTCAATAACCTGAGTCTATATATATATATAGTGGATTTTATGTTTAAGTTGAGAATTTTTTATTAAAAAACAATACTTCTATTTTTTATTGCCTAATTAAGGATCAAGTTTTTTTACTTATTAAGTTAATTTATTCGATAACTAAAAGATATAAAGTGCTTGTTGAATTATCTCGATAAGTATCTAGCACAGTTTCAAGCTATTAAACAAAAATAAATTGGAGGTAGTTAATAAATAACTATTACAAACTTTTTTTTAAAAGTAGGATAGAGTGTTTGAGACTCCAGTTGTTTTTGTTTTTATTATATATAAATGACAAAAATAGATATGTGTATTATATATTTATAATATTTCATTATTAATATTACATAATCAAAATTTCTACCCAAATAATTTATAATTTTATATAAATAATAATGTTTATAATACTTTAAAAACTTAATTAAAGGACAAATATATAAATTATATAGTCAATCAAGGTTTAATAATTTTTTAATTTTATTTAATGCCAAAAAATAATTTAAAATTAATATTACAATTCCAAAATAAACATATATCTATAAAATAATTTAAGATTTATAAAAATATATTAAATAAATACATGTAAAATAAAATAAATTTATAATTAAAATATATGTTTGTTAAATTCAATACATATTAATTGTAAAATCATGTTTAATATAATACGTTAACAGTTTAATCAAAATATAATTAATCCAATAGTTCATAAAAATAAAACAAAGTTATAGGTTACGAATATGGCAACTTGATGCTTTTAAAATTTTTATAAAGATAATTCTAACTTTTTATATTTTAGAAGTAGAAACAATGATCCAAAAACAAGAAACCTCATATTTTAGGATTATTTATAAAATCAATTTATATCTACAATAACTTATTTTTAAAACAGTTTTAAAAATATTCTCAAATACCTTATATTGTTTTTACTGTATAAGTAATCTCAAACTGACCCTAAATATTTACTAAATAATATAGAGTTTACATATGCAGTTTAGATAATAAGGGTATCTTTGATAATTGACAATAAATTTAGTTAAAAATAAAAATTTTTTTTTAATTTTGTTTGTTCCAAACCTAGCTATTTATGTTATTTTTACAATTTTTATCACGGGAATCAATCAATCAATATAATCCTCCAATATCTCTTCAGACGGTCGACAGAGCGGGCTCCCACTCTAATCTAACTACTCAGCAAGGCAGCAAATCAAAGCCCCCGGCCAATCAGGGTAAATAATTACACTGAGCTTCACAGAAACTTCCGAATCCTTTATAAAACCAAACCCGCCAGCCCACCACCATATTTTGCCCTTCGATTGTTTGACCAAAGCTTCATTTACTCCTCTCTAGTCAAATTAAACTACACAACTATCCTCTTCCCAATCTCATCATCTAGGGTTTGTTCACACCAACAAACTCTCAATCCCCCCATTTTTGTTCCCTTCTTTTGTTTTTAATTCATCTTGTATCGGAGACTCATCACCCATCTCTGTTATTTTTGACTATTTTATTGGCTATATATTTGAGTTGCGAGGAAGGCGAAGTAGGTTTCCTCTTTGTTTCTTGTTTTGGTTAGAGAATGGTTTTGGATGTGGGTGAGATGAAGCGGGGGTCGGACGATGTGTGGCCACCGGGGTTCAGGTTCCATCCGACTGACGAAGAGCTTGTTCTCTATTATCTGAAGAAGAAGATCTGCAAGAAGAGGATCAAGGTCGATATCATCGCCGAGACTGATGTTTACAAGTGGGATCCTGAAGAATTGCCTGGTATTGTTCGTTTTTGGCTTGTTTTTGTTGTGGATGAATTTGAGTTTTTAACTTGGGGATTCTGTGGATTTGAGTGTGTTTTCATCCGGGTTTGTTTTGGTTTTTTGTTTCGTTGATTGAGTCTTTTGATATGATCGTTTACTCGTTGTCTACTTGGTAATCGTTTTTTTTTTTGGTGGAAATTTGGTAATCTTTTAAACATGTGGTCCTGTGGATGCGTTGACTTGGTTTGTTGCGTGCTTGATCGTTTATTCTTCTGGGTTTCTTTTGGGTTGACTTGTTTTGTTGTTAAATTGTTGGTTAATTTATTGATTAGAATTTGGCCCTCTTGATTTGGTATCGTTTGTAATATTGATTATCTATTGTGTTTGATCTTCGAGTTCAGTTCACTGTACAATATTAGTTGGTTATACAGATTGTGCGCTAAATTATCCTACTTGTTTGGAATTACTTCTGATGCTATTCATATTGTCTTCGGGTTATTGATTGATGTTAATGTGGTTTAGAAAACATTTGACGATGTAGCAAATTTGTGTTCACAGAAACAGCATATTTGTATCGAATATGAAGTAGTTCTGTATTGAATAGTTGATAGGCAGTGGTTTTTGATTGAGATCACTTTCTTCTGGTTTGAGATATTTATAGCAGCAGGATCATCTTTTGAGACTGTTGATTATTAAGTTGAGGGTTTTGATGATGAAGTGTGTTTGTTGGTTTCAATTTTTCTCGGTATGTGTCAAATTTTTGATGGGTTAAACAATCAGTTTCTAACGAATACAAAAATGTTTTTCAGGGCGATCTATGTTGAAGACGAGAGACAGGCAGTGGTTCTTCTTTAGTCCAAGGGATAGGAAGTACCCTAATGGAGCAAGGTCAAACAGGGCAACCCGACTTGGGTATTGGAAAGCCACGGGAAAGGATCGGATTATCACATGTAATTCTCGGAATGTTGGAGTGAAGAAGACCTTAGTTTTCTACAAAGGCCGTGCACCGAATGGTGAGCGTACTGATTGGGTGATGCATGAGTATACCTTGGATGAAGAAGAACTCAAAAGATGCCAGAATGTGCAGGTATGCATCTTAATTAGTTTCCTCATATGTCATTTAACTCTGTAAATATCTTTGTTTTTTAATCTGGTTTTCCCCTCTTACAGGATTATTATGCACTTTATAAGGTTTTCAAGAAAAGTGGACCTGGTCCTAAAAATGGTGAGCAGTATGGGGCTCCATTTAAGGAGGAAGAGTGGAATGATGATGATTCTCTAGATGTTACTAAAACTGTCAATCCAGAGATTCCTGCTAAGCAGCCGAAAGAAGTTGATCCTGTTAATTGTGGGAGACCTAATGATCAAGTATCATCTATATTAAATGATCATGAGTTTGAGGAGCTCATAAAACAATTCTCTGATGATCCTGTACCTCCTGATCTGCAAACTGATCACGCATGTGAAGCTCCCCAGGTTGGTTATTTATCTAAATGCCACTTGTTTGCATTCTGTTTTAGCAATATCTTTCTCCTTTCTCTGTGTTTTATTGATGGCTTGTTGATTCTGGATTTTGTAATGTTTCGACGTGAGTGCAAAAAAGAATGCTACTAGTTTGTTTTTGCTTAAAACAAAGTCCTTTTCTTTCAACATTTTGGAGAATCTGAATTGGCCGATGAAAATAATAGATCCTTTAGATTTGTTGATATCAAAATCAAGAACTAATTAGTGATGGTCCTCAAAGTGGTCCATTAGTCAAGAAGCAATGGTTTTATACTTTTTATTCCAAAATGTCATTAAGCTGCCTGTGCATGTAATTTTTGATTTGCTTATATTATAAATTATGTGTATGATTGATATATGTTTTAATATGATCACTTACAGGTTTTTGGCGAAGAAGAGCCTGAAAGTACTTTGCTGAACCAATCTTCTAGGGAAATTTTATTTCCTATGTCAAACAGATGTAATGAGCTGGCAAGCTTTGATTTCACTCAGTCAGCTTCTTCTAATTTGCAACCATTTGAGGCGTCTGAGGTCACATCTGCTCCCAAGAATTGTGAGCAGGTACTACAGTTATCTGAGGAGGATTTCCTGGAAATGGATGATCTGATTGGCCCTGAACCTACTATTTCCAATGTTGAGGGACCTGTGGAGAACTTGCAGTTTGATGAGTTTAATGGATTGAATGAGCTCGAATTGTTCCATGATGCAAGCATGTTTCTTCATGACATGGGGCCTCTTGATCAGGAAGCAATACTGAATGCACACGGGAATAATGCAGTAAACCAGTTGGATCACCAAATCCAGCCTCATTCAGCGGCAAATCAAGTGGATCACCAGTTGCCACAAGATTTGGCATTAAGCTGGGTGGACTACCAATTCCAGGCCCAGTCAGTGGTAAGTACAGTGGTTCACCAACTGCAACAACCAAATTTGGCTGTAAACCAGGTGGATTACCAATTCCAATCGCAGTCAGCTGTAAATCCGGTGCATCACCAATTGCAACCAAATTTGGCGGTAAATCAGCTGGATTATCAGTTGCAGTCCCATTTACTTGGTGCAGATCAATTTACCAGTCAGCTGTGGATGGATCATCAACAAAATGTCTTAACTCCAGAATTAAATCAGGCAAATCTGTGTCCCCCATCTTCAGGTAAATAAAGAAGTCTTGAGTATTGGTGATGATGATATGTTTGCTCATCTACCATTACTGAGTTGTGTTCTTGTTTTGGACAAAGTTACTGTCTCCTTAGCCCATCCAAGCAGAGCTCTTGATCAGATGGATGGTTTGGTTGACATGCCAATTAGTCCACATGGCAAAGAGCCTATGTAAAAGGAACTTGAGCCAGCTTCAAGAGCTCTACTGATACAAGTATTTCTTCATATATTTCAAACTTTAGTGACTGTAGTGTAGGTTTTTTCTAATTCAGCAATTCCTCCTATTGTTTAGGTATGGTACATGAATCTACACAACCTCTTGCTGAAGCAAATCAAAATCAAGACGCCCAAGAGGGTGGTGCTGCAGCAAGTTGGTTTTCTTCTTCTTTGTGGTCGTTTGTGGAGTCAATACCTACTACTCCCGCCTCAGCGTCAGAGAGTCCTTTGGTGAATCGAGCATTTGAGCGGATGTCTAGCTTTAGCAGGATGAGATTAAATGCTAGAAACATCAATGGTGCAGGAAGTGCAACTGCCGTAACAAGAAGGCAAACAGGTAGTAGTAATAGGGGATTCTTAATTTTATCAATTCTTGGAGTATTATGTGCCATCTTATGGATGTTAATGGGAAATGTAAGAGTCTTGTGGAGATGCATCTCCTCTTGACATCTTTAAATGGGAGCTTGTTATTTCTGGTGCTAATGGTGCTAATGGTGCTAATGGTATTAGAGCTCATTCATGGATTCATTGAAAAGCTCTTGCCTCTACACTTACCTTTGGAACGGTAGAATTTCCATATCTTATGTGAATTCTGAATGTAAAGGATGAAGTTCTGTCTATTTATAAAGATATAGTAAGCTTACAGAATCCCCAAGTATGTTCTTTTGTGCAGAACAATTTTAGCTTATAAATTCCGGCCCATATTCCGGGAAGAAAAAAAAGAAACTACCCTCCTTGTTTCAGAAATTACGTATGCCACGTTTTGCATTTTTAATCGACAGTGAACTAAACTTTGTAAGAAATTTAGAAATCACACGACAAAAAACAAGCTCTGTTAGTTGCAATTAGTTTTGAGTGACGATCAATTTAGAATTACCTTTTTACCCTTGATGTAAATACTTTGAAGAGTCTACTGAGTGGTGGTGAAGATGAACCCATGACAATAACCTTCTACAAAACCGCCCTCTTAAATCTGAATACTTCAAACGAACAAAGTTTAATCTCTACAAAGGAACAACCATGAATCAGTGTAAAATAGTAGGTCTGGGTGTCAGAGATCAATGTTGGTAATTGTTGTACGATGAACTCATTCTACCTTTATTTTATTATTTTTCCCTCTAAATTTCAATACTGTTTGTCTAAATTAGACCTGACAAAAAAATTTTTAATTCAAAGAAACAGTAATGCGGATGCATGTCTGTAACAATCATTGAAGTGGCTCAGACTACAATTTTTTGACGTCTAAATTGCTATTTACTATTTACCATTTATTGATTACTTTACTCATCTACATTCAAAGATAATATTATCGGCATGGAAGTCATGTATTCATTCATTTTTGATGTAGAATCTCCTCTACTGGTTACCTTGTATAACATCCTCTTAAGAGGATCATTATTATTCAAAGTAATTGTTTTACTTTTATATTTTTGTTTTCGATTTCATAAAAACTTTTGCATTCTATTGTTTTTATATACTTTTATAGGGTACTTTTTGCCAGCTCTAAGGATGACTATCAAATTGTCTATTGAATTGTTATTGTGAGCTACATAAAGATATGGCCAAAGGTTGGGTTCGCCTAGGTCGATCTGGCTTAACCTAATTTTGGTCTGATTTGTCAACTATAGTGTAAGTTGGGACAGAATCTGGGTTAAGGTAGGCCAAACCAAGACTAAGGTTGCAAGCTTATACTGTAGCAAGTTTGTAATTACTATTTTTTTAAAAATTTATTTTTCAATATACATTTTAATATTTTTTATTTATTATTATTTTTTTTCAGCAAATGAAACGCAAAGTGGATGGGTGATTGGCGTCTGGTCAAAGCTGCCGTCTCAGTTATCGAACTTTTACGCGTTTGGGATTTCACTATCCCACAACAATTGAAGCGCTTCCGTCTCAAATCTGCCTGACTAAAAGCCGAGAGCCCTTTTTTCGGACCATCTCTCCCTCAAACTAATCTTTACAAAAAAAAAAATAATAAAAAAAAATAAAATTCAAAAGATATTCATGACTATCTTTGAAATGGGCAATCAAATTTTAAGATGGGAAATAACAAGATATAAATTATCTATTTTCATCAAATATCAGAAAACGTAATCCATTATTGACCAAATTGCGAATTGGAAGTGTAATAAATAGAAGTTTTTTTGGTAACGTCATGATCGTGTTGATGGCTTCCAATACTCTTAACTTGTGCGTGAGTGAACATCAAAGCCTTACAAGGCTATATTACGTACTCTTTAACTGTATATTATATTTTATTACGTGTCTTATTTGTTGATGGTAACTTCAAAACCCATAATTAACCAACTCTAAACTTGTCTAACAGGTTAATTAGATCAGATTGACTCCTGGCCCTCACCTCTTCACTTCACGGTTGTGTGATTAAAGGCGTTCACACTAGCAATCACTTGTCTATATCTATCTATATGGACGTAAAAAGCTTCCTTTTATATATCTTTACACTGCAACAACGTCTAATCGTTCTACATATATAGCGTAAAATTCAATTACTTAAAAAATATATATAATATCTTTTAAATCACTCTCCCGTCTATTTTTCTCCCTTAATAATATATATTTTTAAATTAAATTATGAATTTTTAATTTTTATAAATTAAAAAATTAATTTATATTTAATAAAAAAGTATTTAAAACGGTCTAATCTTATATATCTGATTTAAATAGTATCAAACCCAAGGTCAAACTCAAATTTTTTTGTTTTTTTACAAGCTTCAACCCAGTATGATACTATTTAAATCTAATCTGGCCCGTAGGCTTGGCACGTCTGCCTAAAGCAGGCTGGGCCGACCTTTTGCCAACTCTCCCGCACTAGTTAATTTAAGTAAATTTGATACTTGATTTTCAAATTGAGACAATAACAAATAAGACTTTTATATTTTGGTTTAATCTCAGGCGAAAAATATGTTTGACACTTTAATCAATTAGACCTATAAAGTTTACTAAAAATCATCAATTAACATTTTTCGTTAAGTAACAGAGAGGGCATTTTGGTAACTAGATTAGGGTAATTTTTAAGAACAAATAAAAGGTTAATTATTAAGGGGGACAATATCAAATACCATCCTTATGTTTTGGTCTAATTTCAGACAGAAAACATGTTTGACACTTTAATCAACTAGACCCCTGAGATTTACCTAAAATCTTCAATAAACTTTTTTTTATTAACTGACAGAGTAACAAAAGTAAAAAAAGACTACTATACCCCTGATTAAATTTAACTCAAATACAATATTTTAAACACTCTATAAAAATATAAAAATAACTTTGAAACATAATAAACATAAAAAGGTTTTGAGGTACACATATAACTTAAAAATTTTGATTTTGCCCTTGATTACAAGTTCAAATTTGAAAGAAAAAAATTAAAATCATACACAATATTTGCATTATAAAAAAATCAAATTTAAAATTTTATGACTATAAAAATTTTATAAAAATAAAAATTTCAAATTTGAGTTAGATTTAATCAAGGATATAATAGTCTTTTTTCTGTTTTTGTTACTCTGTCAGTTAATGAAAAAAATTTATCGATGATTTTAGGTAAATTTTAGGGGTCTAGTTGATTAAAATGTCAAACATACTTTTCGTATGAATTAGGCCAAAGTATGAGGGTGATGTTTGATATTGTTCACAAAGGTCACAGAAGAGAGGTATAATAATATTTTTTTCTCTTAAATTATCAATGGAAATGACTTGTTAATGATTTTAGGTAAACCTCAGGGGTCTAATTGATTAAAATATCAAACATATTTTTTGTCTAAAATTAAGTTAAAATATAAGTGTAATTTTGGATAGTGTCCCTTTTCAAATTATATAATTTTCTAAAAATATCTCTAAAAAATTTGGTTGCTTTTATTTTTGTTTTCAGAAGCATGTAGTTATAGTTTCTGGTAGTGATTTAATTTGACCGGAACCGAAACCGAACCCGAAAGAGAAACGAAAACAGAAACGTTTCAAATTTTCCTCATTCTTTTCGTGCAAGAGAGCAATCGAAGGAGCGAGCAGGACAGGCTTCATCGTCTTCTTCTATTCTCTATTCTCAACTGCGACTTATTAAGCGAAGAATCTCTCAAGATTTCGTCTCCAGAGACATAGTCTAATTCGACAATACTTGTTTGTTAGTTCAATAATAGAAGATATTATATATGCTATAAAACTTATTTATACGACGCCGTTCCCTTAGCGATGTGGAGGAGGAAGAAGATGAAGCAGCGGAGCTTCACCTTCACCTTCTCTTCCTGAATTGATGGCCACTTCACAGCATCGTTGCGTTTTTGGTCTCTCTCTCTCCCTCCCTCTCTATTTAGTTTTATGCGCCGTTTCATTGCGAATTGTTTTGGTTCTGGTTTTGATTTTGAAAGCAGTTGAAGGTTTTTTCTGACGATTGTTTTGTCTTTGTGATTATGACAGTTGGGAACATACCTTATGATGCAACTGAGGAACAGCTTATAGAAATCTGCCGAGAGGTTGGCCCCGTTGTGTCGTTCAGGTCAATTTCTTTCAAGTAACAACAACTTCAATTCAAACCCTAGAATTATATTCTTTCTATGTGAATTCGAGTTCGTAATGTGGAGTTCATTGAGAAATGTATAGTTTCAATCTGTGTCGAGTTCAGTTACTTTGGGGTGAAAATTTCCTCTTAAGGTTTTCCTAGTTACTGGTAGACCAGTCTAGTTTTAAAAAGAAGCGGGGAAGTGAGGTTTCTAAGAAATTTTATAAAAACTTATGGAGAGTTATCTCAAGAGGGTAGTAAAATTTCCAACATTTTTCGTGATTTTAAGGTAGCTTTTGATGAATTTTGAAATTGATAGGTTGTATTTGTATTTCAATCAAACATTAGGAGAGGTCGGTGAAAAATTGTATTGTTGAAGAACATTTTGTAACTGGTATTGGTAATTTTTTGCATCAATTATGTTTTTCGAGATTCAATTGGACAATTATGTAATACTGATAAGCTTGAATCAGCAAGATTTTTCATTACTTTGGAAGTTTGAACTTTTTTGACTGGATGTCTATGTACTAATCCACCATAAAATTATGATTAAGATAGATGAATTAGTGAATAAAGTGTAAAATTGAAACCCATATGTAGAATGATTAAATGAAAAACAGAGAGGGATAGTTATATGGTATAAATTACCAAGATTGGAAGCAAAACTGTTTCCTTGTGTGATTGTACTGCCAATATGTGCTTATAGTTGAGTGGGTTTCTTGGGTGAGGATGTGACAGAGACTTATTTGGTCACAGACTGTTGGTGAGATATTGTATCATTTTACTGCGTAGACATTCTCTCACTCTCATTTCTTTTAATACCTTTGGAATGAATGTGATCATTTAGTATTGTTTCATACTACCATTCTTTGCTTTCAGTTGATTTCTCTAATATTTATGCTGTTTCGTGTTATCTCCATGTGTTTGTTCTTCCTCTGTTTTAAGCATTTTGTTCCTAATACTGTAGTGCGTTAACCATATTGCTTAAACAATTGGTGGAATAATTTGAGTTGATTTGTGTGCAAACAATTTATTGCACTTGGGATTTTTGAAGACCCCTAAGGTGTGGCACTGACACCCCTCATAACAAGTCATAGATCCATGCTTCTCTGCTATATGTTTATGTCCAATTGAACTTGTTTAAGGAAATCTTTAAACCTAGTTTCTTTTTTATTTTTTATTATTATTATTTTAAATTAATTTATGAATTCATTATTTCTTGAACTTCCTGCAATAATATGCAACAAATAATTGTTGTTTGACTCTTTGGTTTGTACAATAGGGAAAACAGTTTGCCTTTGTGTCTTAATTTCCATTTACTTTATCATAACATTAACTTGTTTCAATTATTTCTGTTTATTTTCAGATTAGTTATTGATAGAGAAACTGGAAAGCCAAAAGGTTACGGATTCTGTGAGTATAAGGATGAAGAAACTGCTTTAAGTGCTCGTCGTAATCTTCATGGTTATGAGATCAATGGCCGACAATTACGTGTTGATTTTGCTGAAAATGACAAAGGGGCTGACAGAAATCGAGAGCAGGTGATTTTCATATGTCTCTGCTACATGTCTAATTGCTTCTTTGTTTTCTTATTTTTATGTAGTTGGCATTTTTTTTGTTCTTTTGTTTGATTGAAATTATTTTATRTTTGTGGTCTAGGATTAAGTCATGATAGCATGCATATCAGTTGCCATAGCTGGAAATAGTTCTTGGTGTTAATTTTTCATACTCAGACAACCTTCTTAAGAATAACATCATATGTTTCACATCCAAAACATCGCGCTTTAGTGTTTTTAATCAATTTCTTATGTGTCACATGCTTCTCCAAAGTTAATGGATAAGATATTGGTATAGGAGTCACTATATTTGTGTTTAACAATAATATTTTTCATTTTTCATAATTTCTAATTGTGAAATTAGATCGCAATGGTAATCCAATCTCAATACCATTTTAATTCGGTACCAATAATGATCAAGCATAAGTCAATTTAAGATAAAAATTATAATTAAAATTAAAAGAATCTTGTGAACTAACTTTTAATATTTTAACTTCTATTAGTATCTTAGAAAGCTTACAGCTGTACCAAATTTGTTTTTGTGAAATATAAATAAATGTGTAAAGTGTTTAACCACATGACTGAACCAAGGGACAAGGAAAAACTTAATACATTCTAGTTTCTTTTTCAAAAAATATAGAGCACACATATTAATCTTAGATCAAATATTTGGAAAAGATCAATTAGCCCAAAGTAATATCAATCAGTAATCAAAGCCATATAATTGGTAAATGCTAATAGTTCTAAAATAATAATATTTTCTAACTTCCTTTCTCAGAAGATCAATGAAGTTTAGAGAGGATTAATCCAACTTAAACTCTGAGAAACTGAAGGAGAAAATAGAAAGGAAAAGTATAAATTTAAAAAGAAATGGAACTGTACGTCTTTTGACCTCAATAATTAAAACTTGGGGCCATTAGAATCAATTTTTTTACTCAGATTTTGGATGTCTTAATTCAAATAGAGTGAAAGTAATCAATCTGTACATATGCATATGTGCAAGTGCATACACACATATTCATGTTACTGTACCTGCCAAGTTCATAGATAAATTTGTACTGTTTGATGGATATCATGATGCTGGTCGGGCACAACCAAAGGTTCATGTTTACAAACAGCACAGTGCTTCATATGTTGTTGAAAAACTTTCCATTCTCTGTAAACCAAATTAAGTGAAAATTTTCTGTCACTTTTGCTTTTGATAAGAAACTGAAAGAGTAGTATAAGATAGAAAAGCATTTACAAAGTAGTGATATGCTGCCCTCAAAGTTTTAATTCTAGTAAGAATGCTTGGCCTCTTCATATAAATAATTAAATAGGATATTCTACCTTCATTTCTGTTATGGTTAATCTGTCACAGTGTAAATCATGATTGATGGTATTAAGATGTGCTGCTATGTTTTGCAAAACCTTTAATTCTTGCAACATATGTATATTAACCTGACTGTTTTAATCTAATTATGCAGTACTGTAGAAAATAAATAATTATTCAGATTGCATTGTAAATTCATGAGTAGAGGTAGGTAGAGGTATTTGTGGCATATTTTGGCTTTTTGAGAGTGATGTTACAACAGATTCTCAAACACTAGATTTATGACATATATTAACTGTAACCAGGTGCTGGGCACTGTTTTTTTTTTTGGCTATAATGAGCCTTTGTAATGGAATTTTGGCCACTAATTAGGAGTTATTTTAAGTGTTAGTATTTGTGAAAGCTTAAAAGAATAATGATTAATTTGTCTTCCTGTTTCAGGGTCGTGGTGGACCTGGAATGGCTGCAAATGTTGGTTAGTTTTTTTTCCCTATATTTTTTCTCTTGACTTATCTTCTCTTTTTGAATAAAATGTAGAATCTTTTGTTATCAATGTCATCATTTATCTTTTATGTTTACTCACAGAACCTCAGAAACAATTAGGGGGCTCAGTGATCCATGGTGAATCTGTCGCCCATCAGCCAATTGGTCTCCATTTAGCTATAACTGCCGCATCAGTTATGACTGGAGCTCTTGGCGGTGGTCAAGTTGGTGTGCAGTCAAATCAAAATGGCATACAGAATCAGTTGGCATCGGCGAATGATCCCTTAACTCTTCATCTGGCTAAATTGTCCAGGAGTCAACTGAATGATATGATGTATGAGCTGAAGGTATTCATTTTAGTAAATTTGATATTAGATTTCTTTCCTGGATTATTTTAATTAGTGCTTTGTTTAAATTATACTTTCTGATGGCAGCAAATGGCTACCCAAAACAAGGAACAAACTCGTCAGCTATTGCTTTCAAAACCTCAGTTGCTGAAAGCTATTTTTCAGGTGTTTATCCGTACAATTGGTGAATCTTTAGGGGAAGAGTATTTTTCTTTTCTTATCCTTTTATCTTTCAGCATACACCTATCTATGGTTTTATTGAAATAAATGGATCTTGTTTCTTGTATATGTTGGTATATGAGAAAGGTCTCTCATTTTGAGTAATATGAAGGGATAATAGCATTAGCATATAATTCCTAAGAATTTTTATCTTAGGTTTCTGCAATGTACATATTTTGTTCATTTATTTATTTTAAATCACTTTGTTGACAAGTTGGCGCAGCTAACAATTGTGTGAAGAGAAACGTAGGTTATGGCTATAAATGGTGTATTACTTGGCTGAAATAAGCTGCATGAATAGAGCAGCAAGTTGAGCACACAGACATATATTGGTGAACCTTGACAGTATGAGGGACATTTTATTAAAAGAGAAATGACAGGGGTGTGCACCTTGAGAGAGAGGGGTTTGGGGGATATAATGAACTTATCCTTCTAATAATTTCTATGGTGTTGCCCTGAACATACCTTACAAATGAGAACTTATGGTTACACTTGAATTATACTTTGAACAAGTTCTTTTTTTTTTTTTTTTTTTTTTTTTTTTTTTTTTTTTTTTTTTGNTTTCTTTTTTTTTTTTTTTTTTTTTTTTTTTTTTTTTGTATTGATTGAACTTAGTATAAATGAAGCTCTAGATTTCAATAACTTACTCTTTCATGGTTTATATTAATTTAAGACAATGTTCCCTTCCCCTTCTTTAACATCATCATTTGATGGTGACCTTTTTTCTGTGTGTGTCTCTCTCTGGCTATGAGCATATGACATGCACTTGCACTCTTTATGACTTCTTCTAATGTCCATGAAACTTTTTATCAACCACACAGCTTTTGCTCTTGTATACCTTCCTCTGCAGGTTTTGTGTTCTAGTTATTCTTTGAGATAAAACTCTGAAAGATTCCAAACTGCACTAAATGCCTTGAACACCATTCTTTAATGCTGTATGTACAATTATATGATCTTCCTTGTTGACCTGAAAGTAAAGATTGAATAATCATCTTTTCTCATTTTGTGTGCACCAACAGGTTTTAATGCTTTTGTCCCTTGTAAATAATATACAATGCTTAGATTAAAACAGAGGAAGAAGATACAAAAAGTGAACAAGAGGCTAACAGGGACATCATAAAACAGTCCCAGTATAGAAAAATAAAAGTTATACAAATTTTATACCTCAACTTCTATTACCCAAAACCAGTATACCACCCCTCGAAAGAAAGAAATAAGACTACAATCTCTAAACTGCAGATTAGCCCAATACCCTACCAGATCAATATAATAAATAAAAGGAGCTGTCTTGAAACTCATTAAAAAGGTTTTAATGCTTTTGAAAGTGAATGACTGCTTTATCTTTTTTTTTTTTTTTTTTTAATGGTCCCCTCAATTTTAATAGATGCATTTATAATCTCGATCTGGACAAATGAACTTTTTGGGCCAATCTGATCATGATTCTCAGTTTCGCCTGGTCCAAGGGTTGATGTATCTATTACTGGTTTCATTAGTGATTGTTTTCTGATGTGCTACTTATTGTTTTCCAATGTGATAGCGCATATTTTCTGCACGATTTATCTTAGAATTATTTGTATAATTTGGTTGCAGGCACAGATAATGCTAGGAATGGTGAATCCTCAAGTGGTTTGTTCATCATCTCAAAGAATGGTGTTATTAATTATTCATAACTTTTTGATTATGCACATAAAGAATACTATCTTTTTTTAATTGTGCAGTTGCAGATGCCAAATCTTCGACAGGGTCCAGATAATCCTGCCCAGACTTCATTACATGATGGTCAGCAGGGTCAGCGGCAAGCAGCAGTTCAACTCCCTGGGCTACCTCCACTTGCACAGCAGATGCAGTTGATGTCCAAAGTGCAAGAAGGTCAGGTGCCAGCAGTTCCTCAACATTCTCTGCTTCATAACCAGTTTTCTGCACCCCTTCAGCCTACCATTCATCCCCAAATTCAGCTTCCACAACACACCAAGAACCAAGTTCTACAACAAGTGGCATTGCCTGGGCTGTCTGGAGCTCTAACACTTCCTCCAACACACCCTTTGGTTAGACCTCAAGTTCAAGCGGCAAATTCCTCTTCCTCGAACCAGCAAATACAACCTCCTCTTGAAAACCCGGTAAAGATTGCATCTGCCGGTTTAGGGCATAACAGTTGGATAAATGTTTCTAATGCTGCCATACGGCCCTCTTTTTTGCCTCGCCCAGATTCTGGCTTCCAGGTGCTTAAGTTTCCTGTTACGTTTTATTATTTTGTATAAAATATTGGTCAATATGGGTGTTCTAAAATGAACTTGCTTTTGTCTTGGGCTCAGTATGCAGAACAGAATATTCTTCTAGCTCTGGTTGTGTTTGCAAAGAAAGTTCCTATTTGTGTCACAACCTTTGTATGGACCTTACTTAGATTAATAGGAAGCAGGGATATACGAGAAAAAGATCCAAATGAGCAAGTGCCTAGGCACATAATATTTACAGTATTGTTTAAGGTGAATTGAAGCTTATTGACCTTTGTTTTTGCTTTAAATATACATTTACAAAATATACTTATCGTTAAATAACCATTTGACTCAAAAGTTTAGGTTGATAGGTAAAGACCCAATACTAGTAGTAAGCTGTCTAACAGGCTCGCTATGTGTAATGTGGCCCAAACCAAATGAAGCCCAAATTAAATATAATTTTAGATACAAATACATTACACTTGAGGGTTCAAACTCAGTGTTTCTACTTTTGTCATGTTAAGTAATTATTTACCATAAAAACTTAAGTTAACAGTAAGGGCCCAATTCTAGTATACTGTTTTTTCTCTCTCTTGCATAATGTCTGATTTAGGTATGCCTCCTTCTAAGCAAAGTATATCTACTCTCTAGACTTCTTATACATGTGAGAATTGCAACTTTGACCAATTTTTTACTCTCTCAATGATCAATTATGTTTTTAGAACTTAAGAGAAGAACTACTGTTTTTAGTTGATAAATATGTGGTTGATATTAACATATATGTGTGTTATAGAAATCTAACCTTTTTATTTTTTTATTTGTTTAATCACAACAGCCTGGCCCTGCAGCATCATCAGGCATTCTACAGACTTTTAGCAAAGATGCTGATAGCTCTGCTAGAGTTCCCAATGATGCAAGCTGGGCAGACAGAAATAATTCATATTCAAACGTGCATATCGGCTTAGCCGAGAGAAAAGGCATGATTCATGATTCTTCAGAATTTATAAATCGCCCATCAAAAATGCTGAAAGTGGATGGAAGCAGCTCCTCTTTCTCAAAGGGGGCTTTGAATCCGTCCAAAGCCACTGGCACAGCACCATCCCAAGCATTTGGAGTTGGTATAGTTCCTCTA
Organism: Bursera cuneata; assembly: GCA_026212285.1. Classification (NCBI taxonomy): domain Eukaryota; kingdom Viridiplantae; phylum Streptophyta; class Magnoliopsida; order Sapindales; family Burseraceae; genus Bursera; species Bursera cuneata. The sequence goes on along the minus strand of JANLJB010030332.1, from coordinate 3,679 downwards.
AATCCTGTTTCTAAAGTAGAAGAGGTGCAAAATTCTGAGAAACAAATTCCTCAGGTAACATTTTTCACTGATGACATTAATAAATTCCATCCATTTTTTGCTCATGCCTTTGGCTAGGTTCTAATCAGTGACGGAGCTTCTTTATGGCGGCCCCCCCAAAGAAAAAAAAACACTGTTTTTATGAATAAAAAATTAAAAAAAACTAAAATTTTACATGTTGGCCCCCCCTCAAAAATTTGAGTTTTTCTTTTGGCCCCCCCAAAAATTTCTTCCAAGCTCCGTCACTGGTTCTAATGTTTCTGATTTGTTAATATAGTTTTGAACTATCGTGACATTCCTCCTTGATTTTTCTCTTCTTAGGGGATATGTTGAGGTGTGCTTATCCCATTTCTTAGGGATATTAAACAACTGTCCTAAGGTTTGGGCTAACTAAACTTAGGCCTGTAGATTTCTAAAACTATCATTTAACTCTTATAATTTAACAAAAACTAACATTTACACATCTAAAAAAAATTGAAATATATGAAATTGGAGGATCAAAGTGTTAAATTGTAGAAATCTCTAGATCTAAGTTAGTAATCCCAAAACTCAAGATTGTTAGTATAAGTTTCCCTTATTGAAAAATGCCCGATCTTCTATCGTTGGGTAGTTGGAGGTTCTCAATGATGTGTTGAGCTGAAGTGGATATATATTTGAAGATAGGGATATTGTTCTATCCTTTATATATTATATGATTAAATAATTGCTTAGTTATTATTAGATTTTGAATACTATTGTTGAGCCCTTTCATTTTTTTTTATCCGGTTTGAATCTAGATTCTACTGCTATGATAATACCTAGTTGACCTTTCTAACAAGGATTAGCTGCAACTGTATTTTTGTTTGCTTTATTGCTTGTATATATGCAATTATTAATTCAGTTAATGGATCTGGAAAAGCAAATTTAAGAAGCTATAAGCTATAGTTTGCATTGCTAGCTATTCAACTGAGAGAAAAATATAGTTTTTATGATTGTTTAAATTTGACACATACTAGCTCTTTCACTTACACAAGCAAGGGTGTTTAAGAAGTGTGCAAAAATGACTGATTTATCTCTTAGTACTGTGATCAGATGTCTTTGTTTTTGATGGAACCCAACAATTATCCAACCAAAGCTTCACACAATTCAAGTATAGTATTCAAATATCATAAACCAGCAACCAGAATCAACAAGTAAGTATCACACGTATCAGTAAAATAACAACTGGGTTTGAGGCCAGCTCCTCCCTACCATTACCCTATAACTTCTTTCCTACCCTTTCTCTCTTCTAGCCTTCCTATATATCCCTTCTTCCCCATAACAGAATGTAACAGCTGTATTTCTTCCAGAACAAACTACATCCTTCCCATACCCTAACAACCTATAACGAACTAACTCCTCCTAACGTCTTGCCAGCTCAGTA
>JANLJB010030331.1:0-23203 GCA_026212285.1 Bursera cuneata | reverse complement strand
CACAGTAAGATTTCTAACTTTGAAATCTTTCACTAACACCCCTGAATCACTGTTCCCGAAAATCCGGGTTATTACAGTTACATTTATTAAGAAAGGGCTGTATTACTTTACTTTGTAAACCAACAGGGACGTCCCAAAATTTACCCTTTATGTTAATAATATGTGATTGATGTACTTTATTTTTTATTTCTTTATAGAAATTATAAACTTTTATTTTATTTCTGTATTTATTTAAATATAATATTAAAAATATAAATTTATTAAAATGAAGGTTAATTGTGTTAATTTTAACAAACGGTAAGGTAGGTTTGTAAAGCAGAAGGAGGTCCACACGAATTGCCCCTTTGGATGCTATAATTGTAATGCAAGTACATTCCTAATATTTCAATCCTCACCGTTTATGTTCAGTAGGGTTCCTCCTCAAGTGTTACCCAGTTAATCAGACGGTCTAGAATATTAGACTACTCAGCCATAAAATAGCTAATTAATCAAGGTTAACGTAATATGTTCACCTGAAATTACCCTGCACTACGTAGAGAACACGTTACAACTTGCGAGCTTCCTTCCATTTTACGATCTCCATAAATCACCATAATCCCTCATTCATTACCCATAAAGACCTTCCGCCTTCCCATTAATTACACCCCTACCCTCCTCCCCACTTTTCTTCTCTACTAACCCACTCACTCTCTCCCTCTCTCTAATTCTCTCTCACACACAACCTCCACGGCTCCACCTCTCTTTCTCTCTCTGTTTAACAATGGCGATAGCCAAAACGCTCCGTTTCACTCCCTTTTTCTTAGCCATCCATTTCTTGCTACTCGAAGCCTCTTCAAACCCAGATTTGAAACCACTTCTAGACTTCAAAGCTTCAGCTGATAAAGCCAACAAGCTCACTACATGGAACTCAACCTCGCACGACCCATGTAACTGGACCGGAGTTTCCTGTCTGCAGAACAGAGTTTCTCGACTTGTCCTAGAAAACCTCGAACTCAGCGGCTCCTTCGAGTCACTTACCTTGTTGACTCAGCTGCGTGTCCTGAGCCTCAAGAAAAACATGTTCTCTGGCTCCGTCCCGAATCTGTCAAACTTAACGGCGTTGAAGCTCTTGTTTCTTTCTCACAATGATTTTTCGGGCGAGTTTCCGGCTTCCGTTGAGTCCCTTTTTAGATTGTACCGTCTCGATCTGTCGTTTAATAACTTTTCTGGTCAGATTCCGGTGACGGTCAACCGCTTGACACATCTCTTGACTCTTCGACTAGAAGAAAACTGGTTTTCAGGTTCCATTTCAGGTCTGGATCTCCCGAATCTGCAAGACTTCAATGTGTCTGGGAACCATCTCGTGGGTCAAATACCCAGCTTTCTATCGGGTTTCCCTCAGTCTGCTTTCACTCGAAACGCAGCTCTCTGCGGCTCCCCAATGGAGGCATGCAAAACGGTTGTAACCAACCCGACGAAACCGGGATCCGACGGAGCAATAGCTTCGCCACTAAACCCGGCAAATAACCCAACAAGTATAGTAGCATCCTCCCCTAGCTCAATGCCCATAAACACAAAGCCTAACAAACCACCAACTCCACACAAAACAAGCGGCAAAATAAGCTCTATAGCAGTAATAGCTATAATAGTCGGAGACTTCTTAGTTCTTGCTATCATTTCACTGTTACTCTACTGTTACTTCTGGAGAAACTACGCAAGAGACAGGAAGAGGTCAAAGCTTCTTGAAAGTGAGAAAATCGTGTATTCTTCGAGTCCCTACCCAGCCCAAGCAATGTACGAGCGCGGGAGCATGGTGTTCTTTGAAGGGGCGAAGCGTTTTGAGCTGGAAGACTTGCTTAGAGCTTCGGCGGAGATGCTGGGCAAAGGAGGGTTTGGGACGGCTTACAAGGCGGTGCTTGATGACGGGAGTGTGGTGGCAGTGAAGAGACTGAAAGATGCGAGCATTGGTGGGAAGAGAGAGTTTGAACAACACATGGAAGTTCTTGGGAGGTTAAGGCATCCCAATTTGGTTGGTCTCAAGGCTTATTATTTTGCTAGAGAGGAGAAGTTGCTTGTTTCCGATTACATGCCCAACGGCAGCTTGTTCTGGCTTCTTCATGGTACGTTACATTACAGCTTAATTAACAACCATAATTTCAGTTTAATTAGTAGATCTCGTGTGAGTGACAGTTTTTCAGTTCAACTAATTTTAGAAAATTGTTTTGGAATTGTAAATTATATATTATTGGTGAAACACGGATTTTTAATGTTGCACCATTTGAATTTGACTGATTGCTGCATCTGCATGATAGTATTTGGTAGGAAATGGTTGTTCTATAGTGGCTAGTTACAATAACCTGGGAAGAGGGAGAGGGAGAAGGAAAGGGAGTGAGAGAAATGTGTATGTGTTGGGTAAATTTGGCTTGGCGTGTGTCTATACGGAAGGATTTGGGCTCCACACTAGAACTCAGCTTTATGTGCATCCATCAATCAATTACTGAAAAGGCTACAGAAGCCAGAAGCCTGACAGACAACAGATTAATTACGATTTTGGAATTGATGTTACTGTTAGCATTAGCATTAGCATTAGCAGCATTGTCTCTGGCACTTTCTCTTTCCACCAGATAATTGTCTTCTTTTCTCTTTTAACAGCTTTTCCTTTTTGTTTTTTTTCTGCGTTTTGGTCTCTTTTCCACTCAATACGACCAAAAAGCCAAGGTATTAGACGAGAAACATTATTTTATAGCCTTTGATCACGACCGAGTGACCTTTTGGTCCTACTATTGATTGACCAATCCAATTTTTTTTAATTGATTGTGACGTTAGTACACTCACACTCAGTGGCAAACATGTAAACTTCTTATTCTGCTAATAAAGTGGTCATTAATTTATTCCCAACAGGTAACCGAGGGCCAGGGCGAACCCCGTTGGACTGGACCACCAGACTCAAAATTGCAGCGGGTGCAGCACGTGGGCTAACCTTTATTCACAATACATGTAAATCGCTTAAGCTCACCCACGGTAACATCAAGTCAACCAACATCCTCCTTGACAAGACCGGAAATGGACGTGTCTCTGACTTTGGTCTCACCATCTTCGCAACTCCAAATACTGTCCCAAGAACGAACGGCTACCGTGCCCCGGAACTATCATCATCTGACGGTCGTAAACAATCGCAGAAATCTGACGTGTACTCATTTGGGGTACTGTTGTTGGAGTTATTAACTGGGAAGTGTCCGTCTGCCATTGATGGCGGTGGGGCCGGGATGGGGTACGGTGGGGTGGTGGATTTGCCCAGGTGGGTCCAGTCTGTGGTGAGGGAAGAATGGACGGCTGAGGTTTTTGATTTGGAGCTGATGAGGTACAAGGATATCGAGGAGGAGATGGTGGGCTTACTGCAGGTTGCTATGGCTTGTACCTCGGCTTCGCCTGATCAGCGGCCTAGCATGGGCCACGTGGTGAAAATGATAGAGGAGATTCGTGGGGTGGAAGTCTCACCATGCCATGAGAACTTTGATTCCGTGTCTGATTCACCTTGCTTGTCCGAGGACACGTTGGGGGGCGTGAGTCAGTGATGGTAAAGACTAGAGTAGAGATGGGTTAATTAATTATAAGCAAGGATTGAAATGTTGTAAATCTGTGATTTGTTTGTCTGCATTTTAGTATTCCCCTTTATTTTATTTGTCATCGTTGATTAGGTAATAGTTGAGCAATTCGAAACGGTTTCTACAGAGGATTTTAAAGAATTTTATGAGCTTCTAAAAAGAAGAACAACTCTTATTGGAGTCAATTTTTTGAAAATGTGAAGGAGGGCTTCAAGTTGAATTTGTTAAATGTGAGATGTTAAGACAGTTTTAGCAATTCTTAAGACAATGGCAGGGCCCATGCCATGTGCATAAACAAATACCAATTAAATACTTGTGTAGATAATACTGGTGTCGGCTAATCTCAAGAAATCTTATATGATTATAGAATGTCTATTAGACTAAATTAATCTCTTCTTTTGTCTATTTTGCTTGGAACTAAGCAAGTCAATTTCTAATGTAAATCAATGCCATTCCCTCGTTATTTTAATTTATGCATTAAAATAAGACCGCACTGCAGTTTAGATCTAACTTTTTGGCAAAAATCCGAATGGAATCAATATCACATTGAGGACAGGTCAATATCTAACCAAATTATAACCAGTAAGTACTACATTTTAGCTTCGAATAACCTGGATGCATGTGGGCTTGGACTCTGGAGTCAGAGGCCGAAACCTCCAATCGGCAAGGCAAAGGTCGTTTAACTGAAGACTATACCTCTCACTTAATAAGCGGCCCAACATCACGTTGAAGAGTTACGTAGTCTGACACAGTTGGGGCCGGGCAGATCAAATTTAGCCCAAACTACTGAATGCTAACTTAGATATAAGATGCAGCTTCACTGGTGAAAAACCAAATCTCAATCAATATCAAAGTCACCTCTATCACTATCCCCAGTCTGGTCATGGAAGATTATCAACATGTAGCTACTCCATTATTTGTAACCATTGAAAGAAAATTCTCACATTAGAACCTTATTCACGTTCTCCTATTCTTTTTCATGGAAAGTTTTTCCGTAAGTTACGGTGTCCCAACCTGGCCCATGAGGCCTTGCAACATACGTCCGCCTATGGAAGATTTTCTCCTGTCCATTGTCCAAGCTGTAGGATGACTTTGTGCTGGGTTTGAGTCGAGATACTTATATTTTGTGGAGGCTGAATAGATTGTTATATTAACAAGTAAGGCGTGTTTATTTTTTTTTTTATTTGAAATCCGAATGGGTCTGAATTAACGTCAAGTCTAAATATGTCTGAATATATAGATATGAATTATATGTTTTTTATTTTAATTTTAATATCTGAATTAAAATGTATTAAACCAATACTTTTATACATCTATCCTTATTGACCTTGTTTTTACTTATGTAGTTATGTTTGTTGATAGATATATTAACAATATTTACAAATCGATATTTTGATAAAATTAATATTGAAGTATTTTAATTTTTTTAAATATTAAAAATAATAATGTATATTATGATTTGTATGTATACTTATTTAGATATTTATTATTTTGTAAAAGTTATAGACAAATGAGTCATAAATGAAATAGATAAGGATTATTTAGAGAATTAAAGGTTATATAAACTTTTCAGACAAAAGCTAGAATATTTGACTTTTTTCATTCAGATGAACTTGTCTGAGAATAAGTCTTAAATTAAAAAAAAAAAAAAACACATTAAAGTATCTCAATGACTGAGAATGAGTCAAATTCAAGTTTTATATTAAAAAAAAAAAAAACCCTCTAAATCACATTGTTGTTGTGTTTAAATCCATTAACCTCTTTTACACTCTGATTTATTTTGTCTAAGGACTAAGAATAACAGGGTAGAGCATCTTCTCTTTTATTTTGAATTATTAAAAACTTATATTCGCAAATCTTGAGTAGAGAAATTCAGGACACTTGCATGCACTAAGTTTAAGATACAAGGTTAGGTCGATATGGCCATAGACTCTTCAATTTCTTGGTTCACCCCCACATGACTTTAATACACTACGTTCAAAGATTCCAATTGCAGTATAATTTCTTGCCTATAAGCAATTCTTTAATTACTTTTTATTTTTTTGGGTTTGGTTCAATGTTATCTAGCTTTACAGTGGGATTACTGTATGGAGAGTAGACAAAGTTAGAGGAGGCAGGAGTGATGGTCCCAAAGCTACTGTCATCCTCTTTCAACACATTTTCAGTGACAATTATTGGTTTTCTCTCTCCATCGAGAATATATGAAAAAAAAAAAAAAAAAAGAGTAAAAAGAAGTAAAGAATGATTTTGATTACACCTTTGGTAATAGCAAATGTCACCACCAAATGGTATCACTGTGTGCATTCACTTGGAAAAAATTGTCTTTGTGTGCAAAATTATATATAAAGAATGATTTCTCTTTCTGTCTGAGCCTGTTGTTTGTATCTTCAGCTGAAGTGTAATACTGTTGATGCGAATCTCATCAGCCTACCCAAAGTATTGGGCAAGAACTTCCTTGCAAACAAGTGACAAATGTTGGTGGTATTTCCATTGTATTCACATCTTCTCCCACTCCTCAACTTCTGCAAAAGCTCAACAGTGACTCCTGATCTTATGTACCTCGTTGGATGAGGTCCACCATGTGACCAATCAACCCAAGTTAAAGTCCTATTTGCATTCCTCGCACCAAACTTCATATTCACAAAAGTTGGTAAGTAATGCTCATCGGAATAACATGAGCCCTTGCAGTACTTCTGAAACAGTGGGAAATATGTTCTGTCTGACACAACTTCAATGGCAAGGTCTCTGTCTATTTGGAACCACTGGGAGCCCTTCCTCCATCCATGAATGGGGATGGTTGGACCCATTTTAGGATTATATCTGCCGCGCCCAACAGGACCTGGTAAATCATAGACCTCCACGAAGTTCTGGGTAGAATTCATGAGATGAGAGTAAGTGGTGGAGAAGTTGAATAAAGGAATGCAGGATTCTGAAAGGAGGACAAAACGTTCGTTTGAGAAATCTAGAAGAGCATTGGCTAGAAGGCGTCGCTCTGCTTCTATCATGTTAACATCTCCCCATCCTACTTCCTGCATCATTAAGAAGAATGTATTAGAACATATTCAATAGTTATGTATTAAAGTTAATTTTTCTTCGTAACAGAAAATCATAATTGGCAGTGGAGTATTGTGGGTCAGTCATCAAGTTTATCCAAATGCACAGTCTAGCATCAGCCGACACCTTCTTTTTGTTGCTATGCTTCAACCGACACAATATATAGACGAGGAAAGTTTATTAAAAGTTAATGCAAAACGTAGTGACCCACAATAAGAACATTATACTTTAAGCTAATTCAAACAAGTGAACTTATCTTCTATTATTCCCTTAATTACGAGTTATGACTATTGATTATGGAGTTTTAGAATGAATTTTCAGTCTAACGCACCAAGAGAATCTGCCAATGAACTGAAAAGCAAGTATCCTACTTTACATAAAGTTAATAAAGCTGAGAATTCATGCCAAGACTAGGTGTTTGCCATACTTACTAGGGTGCCTCACAGAGCCACCATTTTTTAAGTTATAAATGCTAGAATTCTGGTAGAGGAACTTCCAGTAGAAGAGCCACATGGGTGTGTTTGATCAATTAAAGTCAGGACCATCAATGGGCCCGACCCTTAAAATTAAAGTACACATCACATGGGTTCCACATAACGTATAAGACTGATCATCTTAGATCAAATTTAAGGTCTTTTCTTTTGTCTTTTCGTTTTTTGCTATATGAGATAAAACATGACTGTCAAGGTGACAACTAAATGTGTGATTTACGTCCATTTAACTAAACAACTTGCCTGATCTAAAGATAAAGATTGATGAGGCACCAAGGTAAAGTTGAAAATTAAAACTTAATAGAAAACAACCAAAATGATTTGATATAAGGTTTAATTTAGCTCAAGTTGAACTTATCTTAGTTTTACTCTTATAATAACGCTGATTTGCTGTTAATTTCTCATAATCCATGGAAATCCATACTCCAAATTAAATAAGATTACGTAATTTCCTATAATGCAAGACATATGCATCTTGCTTGTTCAGTTGTTCTTGGCATAAGGAATTGCAAGATTACTTTAGAGACATCCTAGCTAGGCTTTACATACACTCGGCTTGGTCTAAATATCCGCTAAGTGTTCGATAACTAAATCCTTTTTGACTGATAAAAGTTTTCAGAAACACAACTTATAATACTACCAATAATTAAATTTGTCCACATCTGAAGAATGCTACAGAAACATCAATAATAAGAAATGCAGAAATTAAAACTGACCTTACTGGGAATTCTTCTGCCGTGAAACACAGAACCCGGAGGCTCCGACTCTGATTCGTTGAAAAGTGGACTTGAATGCACATATATGGAGTACAACCCTTCATGTCCTTGGAAGAACTTCTCCCAGATTGGAGCCAGTAGAACAGGACCCCTTATCAAGAACAAGAACGCAACCTTAGGAACTCTATTAAAACGGTATTCAGGGATCCGAGGAGCCATAGATGCTCTCCATAATAGCTCTTGATCATCCATGTCATGCGTTGTATTTGGCGCTTTTAAGTAGTCTTTAAGACCTATGCGACCGGAATCAGATACTGCTTGTGATTTTGGTGTTGCTGTTAATGGTACCGACGACTGTGAAGAAGGAGAAAGAGAGAATTGATTGATGCGGAGATTCAAGGAGAAATCGTTGAGAGAAAAGCTGAGTATGATCCCAAGAATAAGTCCACAGCCAAATACGAGAAAGAATGAAAAGAGAATAAGAAGATGCAGCTGAGCATTAAAGATTTTGGTAAATAAAGTTGCTGGGTTTTGGTTTTGGCTCTTCATCATGATCAGAGAAGGTTTTGGCAACGGGGTTTAAGCTTTTGAAGTTTCTGGGTCAATTTGCCTGCAATAGACGTATAAACTATACAAGAACGTGGAGAGGAAGCTGAATTATTCTATACGTGAAAAAGGCTGATACAAACACTTCTTTTCTTTGATTACAAGAGAAGTCAATTCAGAACTACGTATCAGAATCTAAAATATTAAAGGAGGAAACGAATCAAGGTCATAGAACAAGATTAAAACTAATAGGCAAAAAGAACTTCAGCCAGAAGATTATTTAGGTGGCTGTGCATACCCAGAAACTTGGAAACTATGAAAGCTGATTGGAAGACTCAGAGAGAGAGAGGAGTTAGAAAGATTTCTGAGCAAAGCTTGGGAATTTATGTAAGAGAGAGGGCAGACCAAGTGATGGCTTTCTTCGAGCAAAGATATGGCAACTGTTTCACCGAACTCTTTATTGCTTCAGTTTCCATGGCATGTTGGTCAATATCTGATAACGCCATTTCTAATTCGAAATAACATCCATTTATTAAGCGGTTTTATTAGAGATTAATTTTAAAATAAAAATGGGGTTTAAACTAAAGAAAAAATAAATAATTAATGAACTTTCTATGTGCAAGTCAGCCACTACTTTTATCAGACTTTTTCATGTGGCAGGCAAGCATTTTGAAAGTTGTACATCAACTTTGAATTTAGAATGAAGAATATTTCTAAGTCCCAAATCAGCCGCCAATCAAGAGAAGTCGTTGCTCTCAAATCAGAATTACTGGAAAAGTCGTTTCCGTTACGTAATGGCATGTTATTGAAGTTGGATTGAAATCTAAGTTCAAGTAGCGATGGATGTGATTCCATAATGAGAAACTAAAACGCAATGGTCAGCAACGACATGAAGTTTCAATGAAAGTTGACGAGAAAAAGACAAGAGCTTCTTTATTAGAGATAAATACAATTCCACCTCCTTATCATAAACCTCTGTTCTTAGACGGCTGTTTAGGAATCTGTTGACGGACAAAGATGCTTTTATGTAAAGACATTTTTACCCTAATTCGTCTTATTAAAAAATAATAGAATAATACTAATAAATTTGCAATTAATCTCAAACTTCGTCTTTTTAAAAGTCATGCTTCTCGTACCCAGCTCAGCTCCATCACCATTGACAACTTCAGTAACCACCACCAACACTACTCATAACCAGGGTCACCTCCAGCACTTTCGCTACTTTCACCTCTATCCGCCACTTCTCTTCCACCTCTGTCACCCCACCACCAATTAACTCACCACCACCACCTTCACCTCTCTAGTTCATTCAACCATTAGCACTGCCACCGTAGAATCTTTCATATCCATCTTCATCTCCATCACCCCTGTCAGCAGTTAACCTTCATCTACCAAATATCAGTGGCAAAAATTTGAAACAACATTTTTTAAAAACATCTAAATAATTAATTCAAATTTGATACATAAAGTTTCCAGTTAAATAAGATTACATAATTGTAAACTTTGAGAAGAAAATTTCCAGGATCATTAAAAAAAAAAAAAACTTTAAGTTGCAAGTAAGAGAGAAAAAAATCAATGAAATTAAAACTGGAGGAACAAATGTAGATTGCAGAAAATCTAAAAAAATTTATTGACTTTTTGATCATTTGATTAAGTTTTCCTCAAGTTGGACTCTCATTTCAATTAAAAATCCATACCATTATCCGCCAAATCTTCTCACTATCCTAATAAAAAATCTATAGGGAAATCAATAGAAATATTTTAAAAAAAAACGTAAACCCACGAAGATAAAACATGGGTGAAAGGAGGAGGACATGGTGGCAGTGGAGGAAGGGGTGGCGTTGGATGGCGTTGATTTGGTGAGGAGAAGTTGTGATGAGGTAAAGAGATGGAGGAGAGAGAAGAAAAGAGGCGGTGACGTTAGGTCTCTTTTATTTGATTTTTATTAATTTTAAAATCTTTTTTTATTTTATTTACTGAAATGTCTGTAATGCCCTTACAATTGTAATCTGATTCAAACGGCCGTTTGAGAACAGGGTAAGGGGGTGAGTAAAATTTTACTATAACTGAAGGGTGTCTATGTATTTATCTCGAGACAGTTATGCATCGGATTGGGCGCAATCACGCCTTGTTTAGTTGCATAAATAATCATTAAGGTTTTGAAGAATTAAGCAATTGGAAATAGCATTTTCCAAAACCATGAAAACAACCCTTTCTTAAGTTCACAATTTTCAAAATATTATTAACGGAATATGTTTACTTTTTCATAAATGATAATAAAAAAAACTTACATTTAAAATAAAAAAAGTTACATTTAATGATACTAACTCATAAATCATCGTAACCCTTGATTTTGTAAATGAATAATTAGATTTTTGTCAAAGATCCTTTCGTTATAAGTAATTGTTAATTGTTAAAACTTAAAAGAGTTTTAAATATAACCTAATGTTTGATGTAAAGATTGATTAAACAATGAGTTGTGATAAATCATGAGAACGCCAAGAAAAAATTCTATAAAGGGAAACGAGCCAACGAAGAGAACATATATTAGTATATGTTGTGATCTATATGGTTTAACAAACTCTCAACTAATAGCTGGAACAAGGGAATGGATTATTAAAAACACTCTGTTAGGGTAACAAGCTCACCACCCAAGTAAAAACTCTAAAAGAATATCCTCCATTGAAGTTAAACAAGGGATATGGGACTCAAGAAACTCATCACTCTTTGGATCCACCAAGAGATAGAGCTGAAAAGAACTCTGTATGAGCATTGAAATTGTATTAAGATTCAAATTCAATATACTTCTTGGTCTCTTGATTACAGGATTTAGACTTAAATAGCCTTGTTGGAACAACCCTCCAAATATAGGTAATAGACACTAATTAATAACATTCTTTGACTCAAACTAAATAACACTCAAATAACTCTTAGATTACTAACTTAATGACCAAAACTTATAAATAAACTCAAGCGTTAATAAAAAGTACTAATAACTATGCTTATTAATTACTATTACCATATAGCCTCCTAGTTTAATGAATCTAGACTAGTTACGAAGAAATTGTCATAACTTTCTCTAGAAAACTCCAAATGACACACAGTAAAATATATTAGAAAGTTAACTTAGAAGTTTTCGAATGGTATATCTATGGTTATTGTAGTAGTTTAATACATCATAGGTTATTGTAGTAGTTTAATACATCATAGGTTAAGCAAAACCAGGTTTCCTTCCAATTAAGGAGGGAACCAATTATCAAAGTTTAGGAAAATTTGATTTTTGGAATTTATATTAATCAAATCATAGAAAAGAAAATAGGAAACATTTGCTTTCCCCGGAATTACCAAAACCAAATATCCCTTTAGGGTAAATTACATCAACCTCTCTTGTCGTTTATTAAAATATCACGTAACCATCTGTAATTATAAAAAGGGGTAAATAATAGACACCCACATAGTATAGCCTAAGTAACAAACTCATCTATATTATTCATAAAGTAACATAGATACCTTCATAATTGGTAAACATGAGGGTCTTGAATTGAAAAAAAAAGGGTTTGTATGTTATTTAAAATATCAAAACGGGGGTCTTTATGTTACTTTATGAATAACAGAGATAAATTTGTTACTTAGGTTATACCATAGGAGTGTCTGGTATTTACCCCTTATAAAAATCCTACTTAACCCTTTTTGTCGTAATATATTATGCTGAATTTTAGTTAAATTGACTTTGCCTGTAAAATGCTAAACTTAAAAGAAAATATCCTTAAAAATCATGTAAGTTTAAAAAAAAAGAGTTTTATTAAATAAAATTGTGTACAGTTTTTCTATTAATTTTTTCCGACAGCATAATAAATATATTAAAGTATAACAATCTAAAAAAAGAAACTACACGCAAGGTGAAGTAAATTTTAATTTATTTATTTAATAAAATTAAAAAAATTAAATTTATCTTATTTTTAAAGATATTTTCTTTAGGTGTAATATAGTCAAGGTAATATAGTTAATTTATTTCAAAAATTAATGAAACATACTAATGGGCCTTGATGGTAACGAAAATTTGTGGTATTTTCAAAATCAATGTTATTTATATGGGATTATTTCAAGAAACCTCAAAAAAGGTTTGTGAGAATTACCCAAACTTTAATTAATAAGATGGTCAAAGAAAACGAGTGTTTTCGTTTATGGATTTTATGTTTTTATTCCTAAAATAATTTAAAAAAATTAATTACTTAAACTGTGAATTTTTATATTTAAATGAACGATATGCATTTGATGTTGAATTTTGAAAATAATATTCTAAACATGATTTTAAGTATATTCATCTCCAAACAATCTAATAAATAGAGCTGGAACATATTTTTTTAAATGTTATATTACCTTTTAAAGAAATTTTTTTTTTTTTTTTGCCAATAAATGAATGATGTTAAGTTAGAAAGTAACAAGTACAGGCGTAATATCGATCCTTTGATTTAGCAGTGAAGATAACAGTAGTCTTAATGGAACTGGGGATGAAATTCAAGTAATGCAGGAGCTATCCTAAGCAATGGTTCGAGACAACTTGGATGAAATTTCCTCGCAAAGAGGAAGCAAGTTGTGGTCACGAAACCGTTGTAAGTACAGTTAAATGCATGCCTAATCTGATTCAGAAATGCTTCTGTAATATCTTTTCTCACAAACGTTGTAGGGTGTGAACCACCTCTTGACCAATCAACCCAAGTAATGCTCCTATTGGAGTTCAGTTCCGGGCGAATTTTGGTCACAAGGGTTGCCAAGTAGTGCTCATCCATGTAACATGGTGGCTTGCAATGCTCTCTAAAGACAGGATAGTACCTCACATCCGAGACTATCTCAATGGCGATTTTCCGATTAATCTCGAACCATTGCGATCCTTTGCGCCACTCGGACAATGACACGGTTGGCCACATTCGCTTGTTGTAGCGGCCACGACCCATGTGTCTGGGGTCATCAAAAGAGCCCTGGAAGCTTTGGTTAGAGCTGATAAGGTAGTTATAGACTGTAGGGAAGTTGAAAAGAGGAATGCAAGTCTCGGATAATAGTACAAATCTTTCGTTGGAGAGGTCAAGTAGAGCATTGGCTAAAAGGCGTCTCTCAGCATCGATCATTGTTGCTCTTCCCCATGCAGCTGGCTGCAAATATACACAGCAAGAGAAATGAATTGAATTTCCGTATATATTTTATGTTTTTTTTACTAGTAGAGCTACAAACAAATAATTCTTTAACCTTGCTTGGTATCTTGCGCCTGTAAAACACAGAGGATACAGGTGATTCTTCCATGAATTCTGGTGATGTATGGAGGTAGATTGAGTAAAGTCCTTCGTATCCCTTAAAGAACTTTTCCCAAAGAGGTGCTAATGGTAGTCTTCCTCTGCTCAAGAACATGAATGCCACCTTGGGTATTCGATTGTATGGGTACTCCTTGATACCTGGAACCATTGAGGCTCGCCACATTAGTTCTTCATCGCTCATTGAATGCAATAGCTTCTTGGGAGCTATCCAATCTCTCAAGCGGCTTCCACAGCTATTTAAGAATTCGGATGATGGCAATGAAGGAGAAATAGACATAGAAGAGTTGCAAAGAAGATTTGAATATGGTGGCCAAGATGATAATGAAGAAATTTCTGTTAATTGAGGGAAGTATATTTCCTCTGAGACCAAGTATTTTCTAACATGATCATTCATGTAAATTCCAAGAATGACAAGAAGAGACGCCATTGACAAGCAGATTATTATGGTGCTCGTGACATGGAAGCTAACTTCTCTTTTGAAGCGTACAGAGAGTTCTCTTACAAACACAGTTATCTTACATTTCTTCATCATCTCTACCTTTCTCTCCCTCTTAATTCCTCCTAGTTTACACCTTTAACCAATCCCTTATAATTAGAAAAGAGCAGGCCCAGAAACGTTTTGAATCAGGCTACGGCACATGCAAAGTGCTCGGATTATTATTAAAAGTGTAAGCTACAAGCCATTCTTGATTTGCAATTTACTAAGAAACAAATAAATTAAGTTAAAAAGAGCTGCTATTTTGCTATGGGGGCGTTACAGGTCAAAATGATGGATGGGATGAATGACCTGTTGGTTCATATGCTCATATAAGCACCGAATAACTAGAGGCCATGAATACCATGTGTTGTGTTGGGTAACAGTATCAGTTTCATTACGGAGAATTTCAGGTTGGGCTAATAGCCGTAATAATGTAATGCTGCTTCCAAACTTGACTGATAATTTTGCCGCAAATTCATGTACCAAGCTGGTTGTTTAGAGAGAAATAACAAGTATGAACACAATAGGTTGTTGATTTAATAACTTACATCAATTTCATGAAAGATGTCCACCACTGAAAGAGTACCACATTTTACAAACCTACCAGATTTATTTGGAATTAAACTTGTATTTAACCACGCAGGATACGGCAAAGCCGGCCACTGCCCCAGCAATGAGTAATTTGGACATGCTGAGCTTCTGGTACTTCAACTGAAACCTGTTACCAAGGTATGCCCACGCCCACCTGACTATGAAACGCAACCCACATGTCGTTTCATACTTTTGAATTGAAAATTCCTACATGAAAGACCACATGAGCAGTTATCTGGCCAACCAGAACTTTAACAAGAATGAATATCACAAACAACTTTCAGGCATACAAAAGAAATTAGTTTGCAGGTGGTGACCAAGTTATTGAATGGATACTACACTCTCCAAGCTATACTAGTGAAACGACTCAGATATAAAGTCACAGCAGAGCTATATAGTCTGGAGAAAATAAGTAAGGTGGTCCAACCTAATTGTGAAGTATCAGGAAGGTTGACTACGTGCAGCTCTCATAAGTTGGGATTATATTTTCCCACCTTGTCAGCAAATACGACCAAACTGCAATTGAAAGATTCTAGAGAGAAGCCCTGCACAGATTTTTGGATTTTGACTCAATATTATGTGTGCATGCTCGCATGTAAGCTTTCTGTGCTTGCAAAATAATGTCTAAATGCTCAAACTTAACAATTATCCTGCGAATGTCATATGTTTACCAAATAGAACTTCCCAAACACATGCATGAATATGTATTGACATATAGCCACGCAACAAATTCAAATATAAAACGTGGCAAAGTTAACCTTAGGTAACTTGTTTTGCTTTGCTAGATGATCCACATGAAGCCGAACATTTGAAGAAGCAGAAATCCATAAACTGCGATCAACGTCAGAGTAAACATTTGCTACTATGTCGAACAATGTTTCTGCTCCACTTTCAATGGCTTTAAGGATGGATGCCTCTCTACTCCTTCGGTTCCTAAAAATAAAAGCAACGCCATAAGGGAATTTGGTTCATAAATAAAGTTGTTACATGATGCATAGACCATTAAGTTGACAATGGACATGACCATAAACCCCATTATTTCAGTTGGCAACTAACAAAGGGAGTATCATTTCGATTTCAGCTTTAAAAGTTATTATGGAAACAACAAAGATTCCAAAAGTTCTAAACCGTGGATAAGGTAAGAAAAAATATACTTGACAATTCCTAACATTGGATCACATGGTAGGAATTCCCTACAGAAAACGACCAAATGTGGATCCGTGGGGATGGTGCTATTATGAGAAAGAAGAACAGAATGACAAAGCTCCATACTTGAGATATCCACAAAGCATGTGCTTCGGCCACAAGTTGACTCTTCCATGCATGGGGATTAAATCATGTGGGGAAAGCTCCAAAAATTTGTAAGTTGATTGGAAGTAATCCTGCAAGTTTTCCAAAACCTCCAATATGTTAAGAAGAGAAGATAGAAAAAAAAGTAATGGCATTAACAATTAATATACAGACATGGAATAGTAAAGGGATAAAAAAAGAAAAATTAATTGGGAAAGGAAGGAGTGGGGAAGGGAGACGGGGGAGAGCTAAACTAGGGTATTCCAATATTCCATTATGAGAATCTATATGCCCTATCTAACATTAATAGATTACTTTTCTCCATGTGCCCTCCGGTTTAACTAGACTGTGAAAATTCTGGGAATAAATTAACTACAGAAAATAATAATGCATCGGGAATTTCACATCACCACTAATTGGGTTTAAAAGATAATCACATGCCCCACAACCAACAGATGTTGAGAGTCAGAACCTCCCCCTTTTCCCTCAATTCTGCCAGTACATTCAAGGTAGAGGTTAAGGGAACCAATTCATCTAAAACTTAAGGGTGTGTTTGTTTATAAATTTTGGGTTTTTGTTTTCTAAACGATTGGAAAATAGGTGGTTAGTATTGAATTTTGAAAATGATATATGGTTGATATTGATTTAAAATGTATTGAAAAAATGTGTATTTCGAAAACTGTTTTTTGAAAACAAAAACACTTTGTTCTAGTTAGAAAAGTTCCACTTAGGCGTGGGCCAGGCCCCTGCCCTGGAACGTCAAATGAAATAGGTGTCGTTCCACACATGGATTTAGAGGCATCCCATACACCACCTCGATCAGACTCAATTCAGTTAAACAAGCCCTAAGCTTTTGGGTCTAGAGGTTACTTAACACAATATCATAGCTAAAGGTTTCAAGCTTGAATCCCTCATCCTCACATCATTACTCTTAACAATTAAATCACTCAATCTCAGTTTGGTTGGTCTCAAGGATCCATAGACCTTAAAATCGAATTCACGTTTCACATTAGAGGGCCTATTAAAATCAAATATTAATGTCGGGTCCTTACCTAATTGCTTAAGTTTTTGGGTCAAGTTGTTACTTAATAAACATGGAGGCTGCACTAATTAGTTCTAGATCCATATATTTGATGAACTATAAATTACTTAAATCCAATTTAGAAAGACCAAATTCCAGTGTGAAATTTTGTAACCACCAAAAATATTGAAGAACTGTAGTTCACATCCACTTACAGTCATATTTCCACCAGAAGTAATGTCCAGGACTGCACTTCCCTGACTGAAATAAATAACCACAGAAGCATCAGCAGAACAATTTCTGGAAGAGAAAATGAAAAAAAAAAAAAAAAAAAAAAAAATATAAGTTTATGACAAAGATGTGTTAAAAAGAGAAGTGAAAAGATAAAGAACCAATGAGACATTATCTCTCAATAGTAGCGNCATAACAATTTCTGTAATATAAAATTAAAAAAAAAAAAAAAAAAAAAAAATCTAAGTTTATGACAAAGATGTGTTAAAAAGAGAAGTGAAAAGATAAAGAACCTATGAGACATTATCTCTCAATAGTAGCGCTAACATTTTCTGTAAATTGAAAAGGAGGAGACACAGAGAGAGACTAATGTGAAACATATTTATTTAGTCAAGCTTTAATTCACATATTGCATATGTGGAATATAGACACTAATGCCTACTCTAATTTTTTTTTTCTTTTTTCCTTGCTTCACATGGAAACAAGTTAAAAAGAAGTTCCTTCTTGCTTCTCCTTATTTTGGATGCCAATCCTTTCATATTTGGACCTTCTAATTTCAAATGAAATCACGTCTAAGGATGACTTAATAAAAAACTGCAATATTCTATAGATCCTAAGCAGCTCCTTTTAGTTCTCTTGATCCTAGATTCTGGTTGAAACTTCTGTTTTTCAAATCAAATGATGACTCATGACGACATTCATAATAATTCATCCATAGAAGCTCACCCAACGCAATGATCACCAACAATCAATGAGTGAGTATTGACATGAAGAAGTGCCACATGGCCATCCGTATGTCCCTGTATTAGAAAGAAAACTTCATTTCAGGGCCATATCTTCCAAGTCTACATAACTGGTACATTAAATATTTAACCAGACATGGAAGGAAAAACAACTTTATAGATGATATTAAACCTAGTGATTTTTTATGGTTGCTTCCAAAGGCCAGATACCTAAGCTGAGCCTATCAAGATGCTTCTATGAAGGAACTCTAAAACAATGACCAAAATGTATGGCAAGCTGAGAAATACTGTTATTAAATCTCTTTGAGCTTCCTAACAAGAAGGGAATCACAAAACATGAGCTGAGCATAGGCCATTTAAATCATATGATATTACAGAATGACAATGGTAGGCCTTCTCTTTTCAACCAGTTCTCTATCACAGAAGATCAGTGATACTGTTCCAAACACATTTGAACTGTATAAGCATATTCCAGTAGGTGTTAAAAATGGCCATAACAAATCTCAAGAGTAATTTTTTTCAAAGTAGCATACTATAAAGTAAACATCATGTGTTAAAAGTTGCAAAGCAGTTATCAAGATATATTAAGCAATAATTAGAAACCACCAAAATAGCATCAATTGTGACTCTTATTAAATGTTTTAGCATGCCAGGTTGGTTTCAAATCAGGAGAAGTGTTCCATACTGAATGTTACGTGGAGATTTTAACTGACATACAGTATTTGAATGTAGGGTGCTGAGTTTAAACAAACTCACTATATTTTGGGCATTGTATTTTCAAAATACACTCTCTGGGTTTCCCCCGTAATCAACTTAAACTGTGCCTTTCTATTTGCTAAGGATAAACACAAGTCCATCCTACATAATTCAAAAAAGCTTGAGCCAGGTTTAATTCAGTTTTTTAACTTGAAAGTTTTTGCCGATTTTAATAAGTTTGATCTCAAAACCGCCTGGGGATCATCGAACATCTTCTCATAGGTACAATTACTTCTGAGCCCATAACAATGCAGCTCAGCTGCCTCTCCCTTGTTTTATCATCCAATGAAGCTACGAGGATCTCTTTCTTCTAAATATTGTCACTATCCACTAAGCATCATTATCCAAGCAATGCTAAATCTTAAAACACCTTTGTTATTGTATTATAATTTTTTCTGTAGGCCTCATGGCTGGTATGTCTATTTAATCAAATGATACATACTGATTTCATTTAAGCTCATCAGACTGTTCTTACATCAAATTTCACTCAAACATGGGAAATGAGATATTGTTGGGGTCTGTGAGAGAGCCCCCAGCAACTCTTTTTACTTTGTTCAAATAAACTCAAGGTCCAAGGACTTTGCTGGCCCAGTAATGTTTTTGGGCCAGCAAGTATTATTGCCCTCAAACATACGGATCATTATGGTGTCACAAACGAATAACAATTCCTCTTGTTATAAATATAATCTCCAAAGGAGGTTATTTAAAAAAGAGAAATACCGGAGCAAAAACAACAGTCAATCTTTGACCACCAACACAAATGTCTTCTCCTCCAGAAACCGAAGTATAGCCAAGTGACCAGTCATCTGTCATCATATAACTTTAGTTAAAAGTTCAATTTAACTTAATGAGTTTGAAGAGAATATATGTAGCATTGAAAATTACAACAAATACTTCAGTTTCTGAAGTTATAAGCTTTCAGCTGACCTATGACAAAAAAAAATTCTAAGACTTCATGAACTCTCAACTGAAGAAAATCTAAAAGCAAAGATGCAACAGTAAATCCTGCATTAATTGTTAACTTGGGAAGTCACATGTCAATCGTGAACTAAGCCCCATCACATGCCAACAAAAAACTGAGAAGATAAACTGTTTAGTTAACTTCTCATCTCTGATGCAATATTATATGTAGGACCAAGCCTTTAAGTTATTACTGCAGAAAAGAGAAGCTCAGATCAAATTCATACTTAGATGCAACCATTCCACTGACCATTGTTTTTGGACATGTCCATTTACCCTTTTTTTGGCAAGACTACCATGTGAGAAATTCAATTATTCCTCAAACATGCTTTACTGAAAACAAATGGTTAAGATGGTATCGTTTTAACTATCAGAGGCAAAATATATCTTCATTGTTGAGAATCATAACCTTTTCTAATGCGACACATAGTGTTTGCATGAGCTAATAGAGTAGCATCAGGATTGCTCTTTTGGATGACAGAGAGACCTGAAATAAAACCAAAAAACCAAGATTATAAACACTTTAAACACTTTTAAAACTACAAAGCCGGTGAAAAATCGGATATCTAGAGGAAGAGAGAGAGTAAAAGAACTTCAGAGGACCTTCCTTCTGAAACCAAGGTATTCCCACAACAACAGCGACTTACACTCACTGTGTCTAAACATGGATTGTTATGGCTTTCGAACAAGGCAAACCTCCGGCGAAAAAACAGTGAGCCAAGAATATAAAAATATGCAGACAATTATAAGGGCATGCTTGAAAAGTAATAATTTTCTTATGGATTCTATAAGAAAAGGAAAACTAATAAAGATTTAGAAAGATATAAGAAAAGAAAAGTATGGATTTTTCTGAATCTTCCGTTCTTGGATTCTAACCTCCAGGAACATTCTCATTTTATAAATAAAACTTACAAAGGTTCATCCTCTACTCAAGTAAGAGCTTACATCATTTGATTCCCGTGAAAGAATCTTTACATAAGAAAAAGAGAAAAGCATGAAACATGCTGACACACCTATCACATGAAAAACATAGAAAGAAGAAAAAAGACTAACACATATTACATACCTTGAAAGACATAAAACATGAAAAATATAAAAGTGATAGGACACACTACATGCCAAATTTGAAAAGTTGAAAAGCATAAAACATGCCTTTGTTTGACAAGTGTGCTGGTGGGATGTCAGAGGCTGAACTCTAATTCTTGAGAATCGACAAGGGATTCTTGGTTCAATAATTCAAGTCGTTCTAGCTGTTCATGGTCATATCCCAATGGGTCCATTGAGATATCATGAGATCGATGAGAGGATTCAACTGTGGAATTTGTTGGAAGTTGAGAAAGTGCTATCAGGTTATCTTTGTCCATGCTATATGGGTTCTAAGAATCTTGGAATATTGAGTCATTTTAATTTTAAGTTGCTTGATCCTGTGAAGCTTGTAAAACTTGCGAACATTTCCCTTGTAATGGAGAATGAGTTGGAAAGATGAGTTGACTCGATCAAACTTTGAATAAAAGACTTTTCTAAAATATGCCATTTCCTTTAAGTGTTGAGGTGGAAGCTTCATCTCTGATACTTGGCCATATCTCTAGAGGAATTCTGGAGTTAATCTTTGAAATTCGTCTTTGGAAATCCCTATATTCCTAATTATATTTCTCCTATTGTTTGGCTAAACTGTAGGGCAAAGCAACATACTCTTAGACCTGAGGAAACACTGTAAATCGTCAGAAGAAATACTTGACCTTTTAAATAGAAGAATGACATGTTTTGAGGCCTCAAGACTTCCAAGATTTCCATCTTCATTAATCAGATACAGGAAATAATTTTTTCACCAAGCGAGACTGTTGAATCAGGTAAGAAGATTATGAGACAACCAAAAGGAGTTTCAATTGTGATAGGGAAATCTTGCTGGAACCGTCTAAGAGTATCCAAGAGGTGGAATTCAATGCTAATAGTGTACTATTGCATTAAATACCACAAAAACTATAAGATATTGGCACCGAGGTCTTTGAAATGATCTTTGAGCTGAAAAATGTGCTTGTAAGAGAAATCTGGATGGATTTCTAAACTTCCAAACATATGTGGCCCTTAATGAAGTAATACTTCGGTTTGATAATTCATCATCTGTTGATGAAGATTTTTTGGAGAATAAAAATTAATCTTCTGATCTGCCAATAGATTTGGGATTTCTGGAAGTTGAAACTCAAAGGTTGACGAACATGCCATATGAAAAAGAGTAAGGAGTAAAGTGGAAGTCTTGTGGGCACGAGTTAAAAGATTAGCAAGAAAATTGTCCTTGCCAGAAATGTGTTTAACCTTGAAGTAAAACTGTGAGAACCAGGAAGACCATCTGAGAAATTGTGAACGAGGAATTTGCCGGGATTTAAATTCAAGCATTCAGGGAAAAACACTCATATCCATTTCAACTAGGAACATGTGGCCAATAAGATGGAATTGAAATTTCTCAATTCCTCTTTTGTACTGCTAAAATTTCTTCAAAAGTTGAGTCGTAATGCTGTTCTCCTTCTGCGAAATGTTCGCTCTTGCACCCGCAAATTTGTCTTTTTCCATTTTGTTCTTCAAGAAGGACTGCGGACCAGTGCAGGTCATTGGCGTCAATCTGTAATATTCTTTGACCGTTGGAAGGAATATGTAAGGGCGACAAATTTTTCTAAGGAAGTTGATGGAATTGGCTGGTGCATAGCCATCAATGGAACTTGTAATGGTTGGATTGGCTTTGGCTTTCAAACCTGTTTAGGTTTGCATTTCTGAGTAAAAGGCTTGAGAGATTGTGAGGATTCGGGAGGAAAATCATCATCCCAACTAGTTGGAGAAACTGGATCTGGGTGAGTAGTTGAGGTATATTTGACAACGAAGTCAAATATACCAGAAGGTTCACCAAGGAGATCATAACCAAGAACTTGATCTCGATATGCTTGAAGAAAAGCATTATTTTAGAGAAGTCTTTTATTCAAAGTTTGATCGGGCCAACCCAATCTATCCAACTTATTCTTCATTACAAGAGCAATGTTTGCAAGTCTTACAAGTTTCACGGCACCAACCAACTTAAAATTGGAATGACTCAATATTCCAAGATTCTCAAGACCCATATAGCATGGACAAAGATTAGGGGTGTACACGGGTCGGGTATAGTCGGGTATCACTATACCCGAACCGACCCGAATACAGTCGGGTTTGAAAAGATTCCACCCGAAGCACCCGAATCATCTTTTATAACCGACTTAGATCGGGTTGATCGGCTCGGGTCGGGTTGATCGGTTCTCCGATCGGGTTGCAAATGTCAGAATGCACATATAAGCTATGTAAACTTAACATGTAAGAGGCAGGATAATGTAGAGATCATTTTGAATTTTCTTTTCGAGCATTGCTTCAAGGATGGCAGACTTGGGATTTTTTCCTGGAGGGCCTTTATCTC
>JANLJB010030330.1:0-23184 GCA_026212285.1 Bursera cuneata | reverse complement strand
ATAAATACCAATATGTGTTAATATTGTCTATAAAAAATAATTTTAATATGTGTTAAGGTAATTTAATAATTTAATTTAATATTGTCCTTTAAAAATTAAGTTATTTTTTTATGTATTAGTAAGAGTAAAATGATAAATTAATAAAAAATAATATACTTAAAAAAAGGTTTTAGATTAAGTAATTATCATTGACCACCCTTACATTTTAATCTCTTTTCACTCATACGAGACGTTTGTCTTTTTTCTCTTATCTCATCATTAACTTTTAAAAAAATCTATTTTCAAGTCTTTCAGTTAAAAATTCTGTTAGTTAACGTCTATTAACCTCCATATTATAATAAATTTATTATTTTACCCTTAATAATATATAAAAAATAACTAATTTTTTAAGAACAATGATCAAATTACTCTTGAAATAAATACCAATATGTGTTAATATTGTCTATAAAAAATAATTTTAATWTGTGTTAAGGTAATTTAATAATTTAATTTAAAATTGTCCTTTAAAAATTAAGTTATTTTTTTATGTATTAGTAAGAGTAAAATGATAAATTTATTAAAATATAGAGGTTAATAGATGTTAATTAATAAAATTTTTAACTGGAAGACTTGAGAAGAGATTTTTTAAAATTTAAAAATAAAATAAAAAATAATAATAAATATTTGATATGAGTAAAAAAAATAAGGTGTTTAATGATAATTACTTTATTTAGAATATAAAGTAAAGCCAAACATGAAATAATATGTA
Organism: Bursera cuneata; assembly: GCA_026212285.1. NCBI lineage: Eukaryota > Viridiplantae > Streptophyta > Magnoliopsida > Sapindales > Burseraceae > Bursera > Bursera cuneata. Next base: position 22,436 of record JANLJB010030330.1, on the reverse strand, counting down.
AAAGGTTGTTGCCTGCCACCACAATAGTGGAAAGTAATTTCAATATTTCACGTGGCGCGTGATGTTGGTCCGTACAATTCAATTCTTGGGTTTCATTATTTTACTTTTGGGACAGAAGGAAAATATTTTATTATTATAAAAAATATTTGGTTTCTAACAACGCAATTACCTCATTGGGAGTTTCAAGGTGGTGGGCCCGCCAATGGGAGACTCCAAACCGCGGACATAGTGGACTTTTCAATACCGACGACACGTGGCGGTGAACTCGATGCCCTCACCAGAAAACAGGCCCACCACGTCCTTAGCCGTACAACCGCAAGCCGGGTACTCCACCGGCTAAACTGGTGATTATCCATTCCTTTTTTTTTTTCTTTTTCTGATAAATTGTTTTATTATTTTAATTTATATTTAGTTGTTAACCTTCACCAAGAAGGAACTGAATTTTCCTATTGAATAATTAATATTATTTAACCATCGAACAAGACAGTAATGATCTACAATTTTAGTTAATTAAACAAATAAGATAATTTAAGAATAAAATAATAATTTAATTTAAATAAAACGGGATATTATGACATGATTTTGATATAGGGATTCAAAATTTAATGTTATTATGGAGAATAATTCAACTAGTAAATGGAATCTCAGAGTGGATAGGGTAGAGCCATTGGTAAAGAATAATTACGTAATATGAGATATGACAAAGAATATTAACATGATTCAAAATGTAGCATAAAAGGTCATGGTTCTCAACTTTAATGGGTTAAATTAAATTTAAAACTACCATTATTAATGGTGTGGCACTCAGTAAAACTAATCTTAAATATCTATTTTCTCTGTATACTTATTATTAAAGTTTAAAAATTAAATTTATATTTTAGACACCTTCTATTATTTCCTAATTATCCTTAAATAAACATATTTGAGTTTTACTTGTTATCTTATTCTTAGTTTGTAAAATGTTTTTTATCTAATCTCTTTAAGTTCAATATATCAACTCGAAAATCATCGATATATATAAATAGTTTTGAAGTTAATTTCTCGTGAAGATTTGATAGCAATTATCTATAGTAACCTACAAAAAAAAATTAATGGAAAAATGACATGGATTTTTTTTTTAATTTTTGCTGTCTATAGTTTGATGTAGTTTTTCTTTAAAAAATTAAAAATTAAAATCGCATTAGGCAACAAAACTTCAACTCATAATTGAATAAGAATGTAAACCACAAGTCCAATTTTGTTTACCAAACTGTTGACTTGGGAAGCAAAAATCTTATAGTGCAAAATGCAACATTTCTCCTATTTACGTGTTAAGAATCACAACAAAATCAAGTTAATATATATTTTCAATATAATTAAAAATATAAATAAAAAGGGATAAGATAAGGGCTCATATATAATTGTATCCTTATAATTAAGTTTATTTATAAGAAATTAAAAATTATTATTATTCGATAATAGTGGATTAGAACATGCTTGGCGACTTTCACAATACTAATGTCAAAATACGGTAGAATAGGAGGTGACAAATTTATAACTCCCGCGGTAAATTGCTAGCTCCTATATCGGCGTAGATATGCCATTTGTATAGCTATAATGTAGTTCAAACTTACCGTATTCCGAAATTAAAAAGACGGGCAGGTCAGTTAGCCGGTAAAAAAACAAAAAATCTCTGCAACTTGGGCCCTCTGAAAAGATTCTCTTTGCAAGCGAAATCGTAGTCAGTATCTACTAAAACTCCTCTATGAACCTCCCACTTTCATTTTCACTAAAATGATAATAACCCCAAAACAAAATTAATTATTCCCCATTAAATTATAACCAAAACTTTTTCTATTATTAAAATTCCAAATTTGCCAACAAAAATTGTTTAAAATTAGATTTCTTTTATACTCTCAACGCTGCAGTCCTCCCCTATAAAACGCAACAAAGCTTCCCCCTACCTTCACGTCTCCACAAAAGCTTATACAGAGAAACGAGAGAAAGAGAGAGAGAGAGAGAGAGAGTTTGCATTCTTCACTTGAGTTGTTTAGCCATGTCTCTGCTTTCAGATCTCGTCAACCTTAACCTGTCGGACCACACTGAGAAGATCATAGCCGAGTACATATGGTTCGTCACCTTTCTCGCTTCTCGTGTGTGTTGTGTTACAGTTACTGCTTCTATGTTTATGAACTTTCTTCGTTTATTTGCGTGTGTTTGTGGTGATCTTCAACTGTTTGCGTTTTAGCGTTATGATGGTTGAACAGTCGGGGGTTTGTAACGTCTGTTGGTGTGTTGTTTTGTTGTCGATCGGTTTGGTTAGTGACAAGATAGAGATGTAGTATGTGAAGTCAAGTGGTGGTTTCTGTTTTTTTTTCCTGCTTTGTGCTAGTACTTACTTTTAATCATAAAAGATATGAAAGTTGTCGTTTTGGATTTTGTTTCAATTCTAACCTTTATCAAGCATAACAAAGACCAGAGCAGCCTGCTCTGTATTCTTTTACTCATAAGAGTTCTACTGCTCCAATTTTATGAATATGGGTGTTCTCAATGATTTTTTTTTTCTTTCTTAGATCAGATTCTATGATCTGCTTTTGCATACTCTTATTTGTTGATTTTCTTTTGTTCTTAAATAGGATTGGCGGGTCTGGTATGGACCTTAGGAGTAAGGCCCGGGTATGGAGCTCTCTGCTTATTTACTCATTTTTGTTTTGTTTTGTTTTTGTTTTACCCTCTATTCTGTTTTACTAATTTTTTTGTTTGTTTGTTTTGTTATGTGAAGACTCTTTCTGGACCCGTTAGCGGTCCTTCCAAGCTACCTAAGTGGAATTATGATGGTTCCAGCACAGGGCAAGCCCCTGGAGAAGACAGTGAAGTGATCCTATAGTATGTTTGATTTTTATCTTTTTCTTACATTTTGAGACCTTGATATGTTTGCAATTTTATTCTCTATGTTTTCCTTCTACATTTTTTAAATATATTTCTGTGCTACTTTTAATATATTTTTGTGTTGAATGTACTGAAACAGTCCTCAAGCTATCTTCAAGGATCCATTTAGAAGAGGAAACAATATTCTTGTGAGTCTAGTTTTCACTACTTTTTGCTTTCAATTTGTGTTGATTGGAGAAGGATAAAATTGAAGTTTTTTGAATTTTAATCGACTTAGGTTATGTGTGATGCTTACACTCCTGCTGGAGAGCCAATTCCAACCAACAAAAGATTTGCTGCCAACAAGATTTTCAGCCGCCCTGAAGTTGCTGCCGAAGAACCATGGTATTTTATTTGATTTGTCTCTTGGACTATATAATTTTTGTTTTTTCCTGGCTACATGATTTACTTGCTGTTTAATGTGGTAAAACAGGTATGGTATCGAGCAGGAATACACCTTGTTGCAGAAGCACATTAAATGGCCACTCGGGTGGCCAGTTGGTGGTTATCCTGGACCTCAGGTATTCTTTCTCTTTCTTGGTTGCTGGCAGTTTTATTTTGTAGTTCTTAGATTGCTTCAGATTTCCTTTGTCAGCTTGCCCTCATTTATTTGCCTTTTGAATATGGTGTAAAGTTTTGGTCAAATCCATAAATGCTAAATGCATTTTTTTTTATTTCACATGATCTGATTTGATTGCATTATACCAAACAACAATATATTTATTGCATGCTTCTTTCCTGCTTAAATCGATTTCAAATTAATGAGCATTTTGTGACCACCAACTTCAAGAGATTTTTTCTCAGCGTCTTTCCTCTTCTTTTACTGAATCTGAATAATCTTCTGAATTGATATAGTATTACAATATGGCTTTTCTAGTTTCTATGATTTTGATAAAGTTGATGATATTTTTGATTCGTTTCTTATATTGGCTTTGTGATGGAAATTGTTTTATGGCTTAACAGGGACCATACTACTGTGGTGTTGGTGCTGACAAAGCCTGGGGGCGTGACATTGTTGATTCCCATTACAAGGCATGTTTATACGCTGGGATTAACATTAGTGGGATCAACGGAGAAGTCATGCCAGGACAGGTGAGTTACCACAATAGTATTTATTATTTTTCCTGGGGTATTTTCATTCTCTATACATACAGTGTTTGATAGTTTAACTAGATTTTATCAATTAAGTCAATTTTCATTTTATGTAGTGGGAATTCCAAGTTGGTCCTTCTGTCGGAATCAGCGCCGGAGATGAATTATGGGTTGCTCGCTATATTTTGGAGGTAGATCTAGCATACTCTTTTTTTGAAGTAATACTTCTATGAATACTGCCCTTATTTATTCACAGTTTGAAGTGTCCTAAATGTCCATATTTGTGTTTAACAGAGGATCACCGAGATTGCTGATGTTGTAGTTTCCTTTGACCCCAAGCCAATTCAGGTCAATTTTCCTTGATGGTTTTTAGTTTTTTGTTTAAGTACTGTCTTTTCACTGTATAGGTTTTTAATTGTTCAGTTTGCATATTGACTTCTATCATTTCAACTTTTGTTCTACCAGGGTGACTGGAACGGAGCTGGTGCTCACACCAACTACAGGTTAGTTATATCTCTCATGTGTCTTGATTGTATCACTAATATAATGTTTTATACTTTCAACTAAATTGAATGTTATCAATGATTCAGCACCAAGTCAACGAGGAATGACGGAGGTTACGAGGTTATCAAGAAGGCAATTGAAAAGCTTGGGCTGAGGCACAAAGAGCATATTGCCGCTTATGGAGAAGGCAATGAGCGCCGTCTCACTGGCCGACATGAAACAGCAGACATTAACACTTTCTTATGGGTATGATTGATTATAGCTATACTTTTCTAATTGCTGCTTGGAACTTTTAGCCATCTGTTCTATACTTGGTGTTTTCTTGTAATAGGGGTCAGACTGGTTTAATTTTTCCTTTCATTCTATCCATGAACAGGGTGTCGCTAATCGTGGAGCATCCATTCGTGTTGGCCGAGACACAGAGAAAGAAGGAAAGGGTTACTTTGAAGACCGGAGGCCTGCTTCAAACATGGATCCATATGTTGTCACTTCCATGATCGCAGAAACCACCCTTCTGTGGAAACCATGAATGCTCAGCCAGCCATCTTTCTAAAACATTGTTTGCTATCATCCTTTGAACTCATGAAAGAATTGTGTTTTACTAGGATACTTCCGTCCGTTTCATTAGTATAGCTAGTTATGTTTCACTTTCTGCCCTTGTATGTGAGCTCGCTAGGTGGGTTCGTTGCTTCTGTGCCTCTCAGTGTTGAATAATGTAAACATTTATATTTAATAAACTATATATGGAGGGGCAGATTTCTTCTGCTCAAATTTTAGTCTATCTTGACTAGTATTATTGCTTCTGAAGAATGAGGTTTCCCTTTATAATTGACAAATAACAGGTAATAATTAAGTATGTGTCTTAGCCAAAATGAAGAAGTGTAGAAAAGTAGAATTTCATTTTCTGGCTTTGCAAATAGGCTCTATCTGGATATGAACCTGATGAGTTCAAATTTTCAGACTTCGCCTCAATCTTGAACAAGGTTGGGAGGTTCTCAAGTCTCATTTCAGTTCTTTTTGGCACAACCCCATTGGAACACATACACGTTGCAAGCAAATTATGAATTTGTAGTTTGAATGAGATATGACTAAATATTCTAAGCCATCGTTACTGCCAAAAAAATGCAATAACATATTAGAAAAGCCGTAGAAAAAGGAAATTAAGAGAAATAAGAGATAGAACAGTAATATTTTATAACCAAACTCATCACCTACACATTTGTGTTGGGTGTTCGGCTATTAACGCGTATAGGATGAACGTGTTATGACTAATCGAATTCTCATATAAGAAGTTTTCTCTTAAGCAAAGGAGATTATTACGTCATCCTCCCAGATCACCCTATGATTACTAATGTAAAATAATATAATATAAAAAATTATATTCTTTTGCTATTACAAAATTATGTCTTACATGATAAAATATTTTTTATTTGTTATTCTATATATTAAATTATTATATAATAAACATTAACCTGAAATGTATGACAGTAAAAATAATTTTATTTTTGTAAATTTCCCTGAATTAAAAGGATTGCCAAACAATCCCTTCTTTAATCCGCAGGTTAAGGGTTTAAGCTTTACTGTCGAAGGCGTGATCTGAGTACTCTGTCGCTGAAGCGGTGAGAAGAATGTCTCTGCGACAAGCGGCTTCTCATTTGCTAAGAAGAATCCCTAAGCTTCCTCTTCGAATCGTCTCTTCTTCAACTGAAATAACCATCAATTCTTCGTCATTGCCACTCTCCAGTATGAATCAATCTACACTATTCATGAAAGAACAAATTAATCACCTAAAATTTTTTAGTTAGTCATTAATAAACTTGATAAATTATAGCTTTGCAGTTACTGGCTTCTTTTTAATGCTTCCAGCATCAGATTATGTTCAAATCCAAACTTCCTACGCAACAACGAATTTTACTAATTATAATGAACGATCGACGAATAAGCAGATTTTGAATGCTTTATTTATTTATTGCAATCCCTCAAACTCTGTTACAAATTATAGATTTAAATGTTGTTTTACTACTTATTCTTGAGATGAACGTTGTTGTTTTCTGGTCAGTGATGCTTTTGTCAAGCTTAGGTTTTATGGTGGTCCTTTTTTTTTTTGTTCAATGATTATTTATCATCAACTTGACTGAATAAGTTTCCGTATACCATTATCCTTGTTATCATCATTTCAGGAAAAGTGAAATTCTCCTATCCATATGGTTCTGGAGGTTTTACATGGGGAAAAAATCAAGAAGATTCTCGTCTATGGATTCTAATGTTTTCTCAAGCTGGTATACTTTTTTCTGGTTTCTTTGGGTGATAATTTTGAATTCTAAATTATTAGTCTAGTTTTAGTCATGTATATTATTTTAGAAATTATCTCTGAATTAGCAAACTAAGTGGTAGAAAGGATTTAATCTGTCAAATATATGAGGCAAACCAAGAAAAAGAAGTCACAGAACAGCTAACAACATGAGCCATGAGGTTGTTAATCAGTAAAGGACAACTAAGAACTTGGCTATCTGAAATCCTAGGAAAACTTCTGCGCACTTGTTTGTATGCATTTTCAAATTCTTATATAATTTTTCTCTTGCTGGTGGACTACAGAACTGAAAGCTGCATTAGTAGTATATGATGAATTTACTTTCTAGTAGCTATTTCTTAGGATTGGGTAGCAATTATGCGTAATATAAAGAAATTATTGTTAAGGAATAAAGGGTTGTCTGATTGAGCTTGTGTGGGGAAACTTACTTTTTAGGTGCTACCTAGTTCAGCTTTCCTTGTATCTCTTTTCATTACCTTATCTTGCTGTGCTTATATATGATTAATTATATTTAATTTAATATGCCTTTCAACCTTCATTTAGTTTTGATTTAAACTGAATTTCCTTTTTGTTGCTTTGTTGGTGTTGTTGGCTTGGAGTTCTAGGATTATGTTTTTTTTATATAGTGTTGTCATATTTGATTAGCTTGACAAGTAAAAGAGAATAGCTTGATGCAGTGAATGAGTAATATATGTTGTTTAGAAACCACTTAAGCCAAAAGCTTGAGCTTACAGGTAAGAGCCTTATAATAGTGTTTAAACTCTCAACGTGCCCCCTCACTTGGACTGTTGCATGTGGACCGAACACAACCCATTATATTATTTATTTAACACAATAGAGGGATTTAAATACAATCACAATCTATTCGTATTTAATTAACATGAGAGGTTCTTGGCTTTGATACCATGTTAAATTACCACTTGACCTAAAAACTTAAATTTATAAGTTATGATCCAATAATAATATTTAAGCTCTTTAAATATGTGACATAATTTTAGTGTTGACAAAAACTATGGTGCTGACTGCTTGTCACATTTCGTTTACACCACCTAGGTATTTTCTTTGAGGACTACATCCTTTGTTTTTGAATAATTTTAGTTTACTTTTGGGAGGATAAATTGCTCATATAATTTCTTGCTGCAAATCTGATTTGATTGCAGCCATAATGTTTGGAATGAATCCAAACTTTATCTTAGCGGAAGATGTTTCAATTCAATCAAATTCTGAGGGTGATCTAGAAGGAGCTAATGTAAATGGATTGCGCAAAGTTGAAGATGGTTCTGTGATATCTAATATACACACATCTAAGTGGCGAGTTTTTACAGATAATGGGAGGGATTTTTTTGTGCAGGCAAGATTTTTTAACCCATGTAGAAAAGTTATTATTTTTATTATTTAAATTGGCTTTTCGTTTATATCCTATCAATTGGGTGTTCCATTCAGAACTTTATTAACACTCTTTTTCAATAGGGAAAACTGGAGGAAGCTGAGAGGCTTTTCCTTTCTGCCTTAGAAGAAGCTAAGCAAGGTTTTGGAGAGAGGGATCCACATGTTGCTTCAGCTTGCAACAATCTGGTTGGTCTAGTTTTTGAGATGCTCAGTATGATGTTGTTTTTGGTTGCTATTGATATAGTTATCCTCATTTAAAATCTAGTTTTGAGAATTGCATAATGAACTAGGAATGCATTGGGAGCAATAAATTTTCAAAGGGCAATCATCAATGTCATGTTTTGCTTTTAAGCTTGAATGTATGACAGCCAGGTAGGAAAAATTGGATAATGGTAAAGATATCAATAAATTTTAAGAAATTCAAGTTATTAATATTTGTGCTAATATTGAAACCAATGGCGAGTGAAGGTTGCTGAGATGTTTAGGCCATATGCTATATAGATCTAACAATGATCTGGCACTGAAAAGTGACTTAATTTAGATGTTGGGGTTAAAAAAGGAAAGGAGATAAAAAGTTATCAGGAAGAAGTAGTAATTGAAATATTTAGCTTCTAAGAAACTCACCAGAATATGGCTTTGGAGTTGCAGGATGAAATAAAAATATTTTATGCAGCCATCCCCAATTTATTTGTGTTTAGTCTTAATAAAGATTAGTTGATTCTTGATCCCAATAATTTTTTTATTATTACTATTATTTTTTTTTTTGGTGATCTTCAAAGACCTCCATGCTCATGCAACCTTCTGGAGTTTTTGAGATGGTGATAATCACTGGTGGTGTTCTTTGTACTGAATGACGTCAATTAGTGCGAGCAATGGGTCGTGAAGCCTTTTAAATGTCGTAGCGGAGCCCTGGTTTTAGAAACTGTTTTTAGGATGTGCCCTTACTTCCCAACCCTGAAAAAGCTGGCAAAAAGTATCCAAAAAGATGGCAGCCATGCATTATGCAATCATTGACTCTTTAGATTCATTATGTTAGGCGGGATGCTGCCTAGCAAGGCAATTGGTGGTAAAGCTTCATTAGGCTGGTACCAGAGTCCTAAGTTTGAAACCTGACCTCAGGGTGTTGCCTCTCCTCCCTAATCTACAAATCGAAAAGAGCATAAAAAATTTTGGCCTGAAAGCCATGAGATATGCAATTAGTGTGTCACTAGAGCCACCAAGTTGGTTTCCCTTTGTATCGGACATGATTAATGGCAAGTTTAGTTGGGGCTAAAAGCAGTAAATGTTAGCGGCTGTGGTCTTTGTTGGATAAAATTTTTCCTCACATTTTGCCTTTCTCAAGGTATACCTAAAGTCATTATATTGTAAGGTTTAAGCCTAGGTTATATTTTTAAATCCTTTGCTTCCACAAATGCAATCTAAAGATCAGTTGACGGTCAATTTGATAGTAGGTGGCCTGATATTAGTGCATTTCAGATATCTCGCGTAGTCCACATTGAAGTTGATAATCCAAAATTGTAAATTGATTAGTTTATCTTCAGAGATTTTTTATTTTTTATTTTTTATCTACTTTTCCGATATTTATAAAGAAATCGTTGCTTTCTTTTGTTATCCATTTAGGCAGAGTTGTACAGAGTTAAGAAGGCATTTGATAAAGCAGAACCTTTATATTTGGAGGCCATCAACATACTGAAATCATCTTTTGGTGCTGAAGATATACGGTATTGCAGACATATATTTGACTATTGCAACAGATAAGGCTACAGATAAAGATATGCATACATATATGCAAATACTGTGACAAAGAATGCTTAGGTTTTCCCTTTTTTTTTATAAGGATCAAAGCCCCATCATATTTGTCTTAAATATCAATATAACGAATGTATAGATGTTATTTTGAATGACATATGATATTGCATTCTTATAATTTTATCTTTCTTGTTTGTTATTATGCCAATTTCAGAGCTTCTCTAGTAAGTTATTTTTTATTTTTTTATTTTTTAAAATTTTTGTTTGTCAAATATAGTTTTGTATTATTTTATAAATTTCCTTCATGCCATTTCCTGTAATAAGACCCTATTAAACAACACTTTTGCTTAATATGTCAGAGCCACCATCTATACAAGACTCATCACTCTAGGCTTAAGATAAATTTTAAACGTAATAATTTGTACGAGTTAAAATACCATTTAAGGGAATAAATAAAATGATCTACTAACCTAGTTCTTTCGATAGGAAACCAAACAACCAATAAAATTTTGCTAGAAACTCTATAAACACACACACACACATTAAACATATAAAAATTTACTTGATTGTTATCCTGTCCATGCCTTGGTTTCCCTACACAACCTCAATTTATCATTTATGATTTTACAATATTTTTGCATTTGCTTCTGGTTCATTATACATGTACATACTTGATTGTTATCTTTTATGTGTTTGGTTTTGCTTCTTTTTCATTTTGCTGGATAACTTGACAATTGTGTAGTTGTCTCCGCAAAATGTGCAGTGTGGGGGTAGCCTTTCACAATCTTGGGCAATTTTTTCTTGTCCAACGGAAACTAGAAGATGCTCTTAACTGCTATGAGGTAAGATGTAGTTGATAAATATTATACCTTGAGTTGTCATTATTGCATGAGGTTCATTTAGTTAGCTTTTTAGGTTTTTGTGATTTATTTACTGGTATTTTTGCTTATAGTGATTACTTCGTGCTAAGTGTAGAAGCTTATTATATTGTTTGTTGCTAGAGTCACTTTTCTAATGAACTAAGGCAAGAACTGTTAACAAATAGTTCTGACTTTAAGAATCAGAGTTTTGAACAGTTATTTGACTATTAAGAAATGTGGCTTTTTCGAGATCTTTATTTCCTCTTTTTATTTTATATATTATAATTTTCTTAGGAAAGTTCATTGTCTGAGAAAGTTCATAAAAAGGAAAAAGGAGAACAAAATTGTAGATGTAAAAGCATGTCTATTAGCTTCCTTAAATCCCCATTTCGTAGCAACGGCTAAAATGGAGAATACCATATACTTCTGAGGATCTGGTACATGATGGAAATTAGTGAAATTTGGATATGTCTATTATATTAAAGGTGAAGATTATAAAGTTTGGTGATGCAAAAGTTGATTTATCTTATTTAGAGGAAATCACATTTGGGGCCAGAATGAGGGAGATGGTATCTCATCCACAAGATTAAGTGGTTTTTTCAGATTCCGGTATCTATATCTTCTATTGTGAATTACTTGTTATTATAGGGGGACTGCTGGTTTGGTATTATACTCCTCTAGACGGGAAGGGAGGCACTTTAATTGGTCATCTCATTGTTTCATAAATTCTTATTCTTCCTCCATTTTGCTATTGTGCTATTATGTTGAAGGATCATGTTCTTCATAGTTATTATTTCTTTTCCTACCACTTTCATTATTTATATTTTCTTAATATTTCTAAAGTTTTTGTTCACTTTTTATAGTACTACTCTTAGATAATGGTACTGAAGTTTGGTCTCTGAGCGACTGCTTTCCTTTCTCTCTTGATTACTAATGTAGAGAATGATTCCGTTCATATCATCTGTGGGTTCAATCAAATTTGGGTTTTATTATTCTATATGTGCATTCTTTATATGAATAGTTTCATTTCACAAGGGTAGAAATTGAGCACAACATGATGATATTGTACATGTCTTTTTGTGTTTAATTTTGCAATGCTAATATTTACTTTTGCATTGGCTGAATTATTTTGCTGACTTGGGTGGCTAGTCATTCATGTATGGCAGTTTACAATTTGTATATTTTTTATGCTTTCTAATGGAAATGACACATCTAAATGAATAGAATCCTTTCTTTTCTTGGCTTATTTGATTCTGTCTCGATTTTTTGATCGTTTTGTTATTCAATTTATACATATATATATATATATATATATATATATATATATGTTATGTTATAAAATAATTGAATAACAAATATACAAACTTGTAGAGACAGAATGAGAGAACATTATAATAGAAAATGAATTTTATTCAATTCGGATGCGAACATTTCATTTAACAAAAAGCATAGGTAATTCTAGAAGATATAAACTGCCATGTCATAAAAGATTAGTCACCCAAGTCAGTAAACAAAATTTAGTCAATGCTAAGAAAATGAGAAATGGTCATTCCACTTGCACGTTTATACGCTGCCAAGTAGTGGAAAATCCACCCTACATGCCTTAATTCTTAATTTGAATTATTTTGAATGTGTTTCTTTGTATGACTGCTGATATTTTTCAATTAACATCACAAGTGGTGCTGACTTGTTTTTTTCTATTTTGTTTTATGTTTGGTGATTTCTTCAACAGCATGCTTTACAGGTAAAACCAAAAACGCGAGAGTATATGTGTATAATTTTCTTATTCTAAGATAGTATTTTAGTAACTCTAATTCAATATGTTCTTTTCCTTACATCTCTTTCTTATGTTATTGGGCTTATTCTGAAACTATAATCTTCTGTTTTTTATTTGAATTTTTTTTTTGTAATTTTATTAAGCATATTGTGAAGCTATAATCTCGAGATGAGCTTATAAATTTATTATGCAGATAAAGGGACGTGTTTTGGGACATGGTAATATAGACTATGCAGATACAATGTATCATCTTGGAGTGGTATTTTCTTTAATACAATACTTACTATTTATCATTGTTTTTTGCTTGTCTCCTCATTGTTAGGTACTTTGCATTTGACAGAAATATATATATATATATATTTTTTCTAATGCTCATTATATTTGCATTTGACTGACTTGTCAAATGCTATACGATGTCAATATCAGGTGATGAATCTCCAAGGTAAAGAGAAGGATTCTGAGGACCTTGTTCAGGATTCTATCAGGATATTAGAGGTGCATTAAAGTGTTACTTGATTTTGGGTTTTCTGCAGCTTTGGAGTTCATGTTGTTGCTCTCACTGCCAAGTGTTGTTTGATTATGCAGGAAGCTGGTCAAGGAGAGTCAATCACATGCATACGGAGATTGCGATATCTTGCTCAGGTTTAACCTTGTCACCTACTATAACTTCTGAGTATAATTAGGTTCTTCCCCGCCAACCTCGTGCTATGTATGGTTAAATAGACATAAGTGTAATACTCTTCTGTTTGTTTGGTTATTTGGCTTTTTGATCTTTCTATACTCTTAAATATTTTATTCTTTCTAGATATATTCAAAAGCCAATCGACTTGCAGAGGCTGAGAATGTCCAGAGAAAGGTCTTGCATATTATGGAGTTATCAAAGGTTTTCTTTTTAATTTTTCTCCTCATCTCTTGTATGCTTATTTTAGGCTGTCTATTATAGTTTCTTGTTTGTATGATGCTGTATTGTTAAGAAAAGGATTTATTGGAGTATATTAGTGGGAGATTTGATGGAAATACCAGTTTCGTCACATAAAAATCTCTCAAGTTAGCTTGCACAAAGAGGGGTATTATCATGTAACACTCCCTTGTATAAAAAAAAAAAAAATGGAAAAGCAATTTACCCAAGCTGAGAATAAAAAACAAAGGAAAGAAAAAAGTTTTTGTAAGGTTGAAGAGACATAAAAAAGAAAGGATTTTTAGAAGGTTTATTGTTGTTTTAATTAAACTCGTAAGTGCAAGAATCTGTTGAAATATAGAGTAGTGGTATATGAGGTCAAACCTACAAGGATTGCCAATTAATAGGAAAATAATTTAAATCTAGATTAACCTAATTACTAACCTAATTTAAACTAGGTAATTAAAAATTTAAATTAATTAAAGTAATAATTCAAATAATTAAAGTAAGAAAGAAAAAAATAAAACTAATAAAAACTTAAGGAATAATAATGATTAAGGTTTCTAAATCCACTAATTCAGCCCCTAATGTTTTAATCATTAATCAATTCCTAATGTTAGTGTGATACTTATGAAATCAATCTCACTAACACTAAAGATTTAACGATTAAAATCTAATTTTATAAATCTTAAAATTGATTCTTCTTTAGCAGAAATTAATCAATCTAATGTTAGTGTTTATATTAGATGGAATTTTGAGGGTCATTTCGGGTGCTCTTATGGTTTTGAAAGGCACGTGGAGAAACAACTTGTATTACAATAATGGTAGTATAATTATTGGATCAGCGGCTCCGATTTCTGATAATGATGCAGATTCAGAGATCACTAGATTGTGGCATATGCATTTGGGGCATGCAGGTGAAAGAGCCTTATTTAGTCTAGTGAAATGAGGCTTATTGAAACGAGTCAGACATCTTCAACTTCGGTACATATCGAACATCTATTCAGAACTCTAGTTAATCCATGATGATTTGTCAACTGGATCAAACCTATCTTAGTAGTTTGACAAATATTATCATTGCCCATATAAACAACTCCACTATCAAGCTCCTCAAAATTGAAGAACCATTCTTTATGTGGAAACATATGTCAAGTACAACCTAAATCCATAATCCACTCACCAGAACTAGAAATGGATGGATGACCAACCAGACACAAATAAGAATCACTATCATCACTATTATGCTCAACAACACATGCATCAAAAACAACTTTGCTCTTATATTTCTTTTTCAACTTCGGACAATCTTTGTCCCAATGCCCCTTTTCACGACAAAAGGCACACTCATGTTAACCTAGTCTACCCCCAGAACAAGATTTTTCTCTTTTTTCTGGTTTACGACTCTGACTACGCCCTCTTGTTACCAAAGCTTCTAGTGACTCATCCCTATGTTCTTTTTGATCTTTCTTCTGGATTTCATAGTTTAACGAAGCAGAACAAACTTCTTCAACAGACAGTTGATCCTTCCCGTGGATGAGAGTAATACAAAGATGATTCAGTTTATTCGGAAGAGAACCAATCAACAGCATAGCCTTACGTTCATCTTTAAAAGTTTCATTTAAGTTTAACAAATCAACAATTAACTTATAGTTTTAATATGAGTATTGATACTCGTACTTGATTTCAACTGAAGACGAAATAATCCCTTCAATATATATAGATGATTCTCGTTGCTTTTCTTCATATACTACTTTTTCAGTGCCTCCTATAATTTTCTAGCAGACTTCTCTTTTGTGAACGAATACTTTTGCTCTGTACACAGATAAGAACGAATCAACCCACAAGCTTTCATATTCAGCTTATCCCAGTCTTTCTCACTCATATCTTTTGGTTTTGTTTCTTCTAGAACAATATCCATATCTTGTTGATACAGTCCATCCAACACCTCACCTTGCTTTTAACTGAAATTATTCCGACCATCAAAATTCTTAATATTTTTTTTTGCACTTGTCACTGACACTGTCTTCGCTGATACAGATGACGATGATGCCATTACTACCTCTCACAAATAAGCTTCATACACAAAAGAACTATAATAACGAAGCTCCAACCAAACTATTATATTCAATAATTAGCAATCCAAATTCAACATCCCAGAATAGTAATAAGTGTTGGTATAATTTAATATACCAAGTAAGTTCGCAAGAAAAATTGGAGGGGTCAAAATGTTCCCATTTAAAACTCAATTTCCTTATACTTATAGTCTTTTTGACTGAACTTTTCTAGATTAACCTAGGGCTCTGATACCAGCAACAACTCACTCTCCTAAAATTATACAAGCAACAACTTACTCTTCTAAACCTAAGGCTCTGATACCACTTGTTGTGCACAATAAAAATAACTTTGCTAATAAACACACAACTTCTAATAATGCTAGCTAATTGAATATAATAACTGAGGACTCAAAATAAAAAATACCAAAATTCTTACCTACGCCCTCGGGTACCACTAAAAGACTTTCATTATCTTCAAAGGTTAAAAAAGTTTAGGCAAAAATGTAAATACCCAACACAAATGGAAAAAAGAGAAATAAACAAATGTTTAAGGTCCTTAATGAAAGGCCTTTAAACTAAAAGGTACTCAATGAAATAATCTTACAAATTTGGGAATAAAGAAAAATAATTTTGGAACACATATTAACACCCAATTGGCTTTCTTTTAGAAGCCTAAGAGTGAGTCCAATACTTGTGCAAAGTCCATGTGGGATTCTTACACAAGCATACGAAGCAACCAATCAACAATAATGCAAAATAGAAATAAGACCAAAATATAACGAGGTTCAGTATTGTTGCTTACGTCCTCGGGCGCCACAAAAAACCTCCCATTATCTTCAAAGATTACAAACTTTTGGGCCAAAATGCAAATACCCAAAACAATGTGGAAAAAGAGAAATAAACATACTTTAAGGTCCTTAATAAAAGACCTTCAAACTAAGATGCCCTCAACGAAAGAACCTTACAAATTTGGAAAGAAAGAGAAATAGTTTTGGAACATTGGAACACGTATTAACACCCAATTAACTTTCTTTTATAAGTCAAAGGATGAGTCCAGTACTTGTGGAAAATCCATGTGGGATTCTTGTACAAGCATAAAAGCCACCAAACATAATCCCACATGGATTTCGCACAACTATTGGACTCATTCTTGGGCTTATAAAAGAAAGCCAATTGGGTTTTAATGTGTTTTCCAAAATTATTTCTCTTTCTTCCTAATTTGTAGGGTTATTTCATTTAGTACCTTTTAGTTTAAAGGTCTTTCATTAAGGACCTTAAAATTTGTTTATTTCTCTTTTTTCCATTCGTTTTTGGTATTTATATTTTTGCCCAAAAGTTTGTAATATTTGAAGATAATGAAAGTTTTTTAGGGGCGCTTAAGGATGTAGATAACAATATCGAACCTCTTTTTGGTGGCGCCCAAGGACGTAGATATGCTTCCATTAGTTCTATCACATAGTTCTGATAATTAGGAATGATTTAATTAAGTTAGACTGAAATTTTGAATGTTTTATATTAATTTATTTGATTTATTGTTTTTCAGTTATTTGGATACATTAATTAAACGTTTCAATTTCTCCTTTTAAAGCATTTGAATTCACTTTTGCATCCTTGTTGGGCTTTACCATCAACTCCTTGCTTTGGCTTCAGTAACTTCTATTTCGCACCTTCAAATAGCTTCCAAGAATTGAAATATTGTACTTCAATTGTAATATTTTCTGAACTTCAACTTTATTTAACCTATTAAACAATAAAACACTAATTAATCAAATAAAATAAATAACAAAATATATTTAAAGGTAATAAATATAATATAAATTGTGCCTAATAAAGTTAGAGATGCATAAAAGGGAAAATATTCTTTTTAAAAGTTACATTTATTTAAGGAAAAAAAAGCTCAAAGATTATGAAAGGTAAAATTTCTTGGACATTGTAAAGGTGGTTTTAGAAACCTTTACTTTAAAAATAGTAAGTACACAATTTTTGACGAACTTTTTTACGTTGACCTTGAGGTGTTGGAAATCTCCAGTTCTAGCAGATTGTTATGCAAATATTTTGATCAACCTAAGTTTTTTCGAAATTTATGCAATTTGGCACTTTGATCACTTTGACTTTGCTTAATGTCTATTATAGATCTGCACATCGATTTTACATCGTGTTGATTACATTTCTAGCAGAATGTTATGAGTTATCAGCATGCTGAATTGTTATGACCTCTTTATATGTGTCTGTTTGTATGCACATACATCCATATATACATATATGTCATCATGATTTACCTACTATTGTTTTAAAACAGGGATGGAGTTCTTTGGACACTGTAATTGCTGCTGAAGGGCTGGCCCTTACCCTAAAGTCAACTGGGAATTTAAAAGAAGCCCAAGAGCTTTTTGAAAGGTAAATCATTGAGTAATAAATGAAGGACAAAGTATTTATCTAATGGTTTAAATTGTAACGAATTTCTTATGTATTTCCCTATAGGTGTCTCGATGCTCGGAAAAGCTTACTTCCCCCTAACCATATTCAGGTTTGCTGTTTTGACACATTCAACTGCTAAAGTGATCATAGAAGACAGACTTGATATCATCTTCATGACATATTTTGGTTTATAATGCGTTTCGTTTCATGTGTTCCATTTATCTTTGGTTCTTTCATATAACACAAACTTGGTCTAATCAAGCAAGAGGGAGTTGAAGTAGAGAGTAAGAGAGAAATGATCTATTGATGTAAGAGTATATTTCACTTGCATTAGAGCGTATAGAAAGAGGGTTTACTCTTGAGAGCAAATGAAATACAAAAGACGGTTTTGAAACCATGTAAATTTATCGAATCAATCAAGGTAGAGAAATATCTGTAAGTTATTACTTAAACCAAAACTTTAAGCTTATGTATAAAAGGTCCAACAATAGCATTTAAGTTCTAACACACCCCCTCATGTGCACTTTATCCATGGACCAAAACTCAGTACAAACACAACTCGTTATTATTACTTAATTAACACAATGGAATGATTCTGACACACTCAATTTGTTGGTATTGTTAGAAAAATATTTAATTAATACATGGGGGATTTGAATACAAGTTTTCATGTGGTCATTTGTCTTTGATATCATATTAAGTTAGCACTTTGAACCAAAGTTTAAACAATAGTATTTGAGTTTTAACATAATCAATTTTATGGGAATTTACAAAAATGGAGATTTATGTAAGTGGCAAATCATCATAGTGAAGTATTGGTTGCATATAATAGTCTAGTATCAGGATTCAGGGGTCAACTATTGATTACACATACTTAGCCAATAGTTAAGTGTAAACTTATAATCTCTATATAATTATTTTTAAGATCATGATCAGTTTTAATCATGTACTGTTAGTCAATGAAAAAGCTCTTACTAACAATACTCAAAACACTAGAAATTAGAGAGTTATTCAAAAGGTAACATGAAAACTATGTATTATAATCTATTCCATCTTAACACTTTTCTTTTATGTTTTAAAACTCTAAGTAGAATGTATGCCCTTAATTGTTTTTATTTTCTTTGTTTCATCAAATATCATATTAGTTTTCAAGATTAACTCTGGAATCTTGTTTGTGGTGGCTGCACTGTTTCACAATATTTACATTTTCTATGAATGTTTTCTGCAATATTATTAGATGAGACCATTATATTTAATTTAATTTTAAATAAATATCCAACCTGTATTATGAAATTTTGGTGCCATTTCTTTTTTCCCTATCTATTGCTATTTGATTTGTAATTGGTATCTTCTTGTTAATATTATTATCAAGGCAGATTAGTGGCAACATGCTTCAAATTGCTAGAGTAGCAATGCTAAATTTTGACCAATTAAGGAAGAAGCATGTTTCTGAAGCAATTGCTGAGCTTGATCGGGCAAAAGAACTTTTAGACAATTCAATAAGGTTAGTTAGTTTGTACGACATATAAATATTTAATGTGTCTAATTGAGCGTGAGAGGAATGGTTTCTCTTCATATGAAATTTTCTTTGATGACTTCTTTTGAACTAGTACTCTATATACTACAAACTGTGCACCATATGATATGTACCATAAATTGGCAACTTATGTTTTCTTCAACCCAATTTTTTTCCATGGTCAGTGTTTTTTGTTCTTATCTCTATAGAAAGCAAACAATGGTCTCTGTTAAATTTGTCATTTTCCTAAAAGCTCAAGCTTGTAGGGGTGGGCTTAATTTGAATATTTAAGTCTCTAATACGCCCCCTCACGTGCAACGACCTCACGTGCACTTGCAACATGGACCGAATCGAGTCTCACATGTTTCAGCGGGTCTTACAAGGGGGCCAAAAAATAATTTTTTTTAATATTTTTTAAACAAGGAGGAGATTCGAACCTAGACCATTGGGTCACTATGGCTCTGATGCCATGTTAAGTTTGCCACTTGAATCTTTAAACCTCTAATAGTTTTCAATCTGGACTGCATAGCCTAGCCCAGTCACAGGTCATACAAGAACTTTGTTCGAAAGTTTTCATTCAAAAGAAATAACTCAATAACTGTGTATTCACCATAGTGTACTAATAGTGATTATCCTGTGTCTCTACTACATGATTATAAGTTGATATTGCATTATTCTTAGTAAGTTATAATTGTACTTAATACTTTTAGGCTGACTGAAAATCTTTATTTATCAAATTGGAGAGGTTAATAAGGTTATATATGGCATCAAGATTGTGGATTGAATGCTATTATTAATTGTATGGTGTATTACTTTAAAGGGGTTTCCACTGTATATGTTTTTGTTTGTATTTATGAGTTTGGGCCAAGATTTTCTAGGTTTTTGGTCGGTAATAATCCTTGGAGGTCTTACTTCCTTAGACTGGGTTTTTTTTTTGTTTTTTTGTGTGAATACGATTTGATTACTCAAGGTACTCATGAAACAACTAGTGCTTGCTGTAACTTGTGGAAAAGAGATACTTCATCACAAGTTACTGCTGCAAGTGTATGTCGAGACCGTTTCCCCTTTACTTTAGCAGTTAGAGTTAGGTGGTGCTCTCAATATCTTTCCTTCTTTTGGGTGATTCAGGACATGCCACATCTGCGGGTAGAGTTGATAGCCTGTGGGAGGGGAAGGTTTGCTGTTAGGAGCTTAATAGCTTGCAAAACGGGTCCATAATTCTGGATGTTGCATAAATAGTAGAGCTTTTGAAGGACTTGAACGCCAGTAGAAGTTCAAGATGGAGTTCTTCCTGAAGTTTTTGAGATGATTTATTAGTGTTTCCTTTTTTTTTTTTTAAGCTTTCTTTTTATATTCTTTTGATTTCTTTTGGACGCCTTCGTTTCTTAAATGCTAGATTTTATCTTCCGGGGATGCTTCTTTTTATCATTTATAAGTTATAAATGTCGGTTGGTTCAAGTCTAACCAAAAAGCCTATCCTTATTAGATGGGAGGACTTATTCTTTTTCTCAACTCCAAGACCCTTACCTAAATAGTGTGGTGCCTCTCTCAATACTCAACTGTTAAAAGAGACAGAAAAACAGAAATATAGACAGAAGAAATGTTGAAGGTTGTATATAGTTGATATGTGAAGACTTGCATATATATATTAGAAAAATCAAAGTAAAATAGGAAATAAAGATTAATCACAATCAATACAGATATTCACCACCTAGAATATAATTATTATAATCTATTAATCCCTATTTTTTAGGATCCTTAATTTTTAGGAATTTAGTTTTTTCCCTTTGCTAGAGTTTTGTTGGCTGTATATATAAGATCCATTGTAATCGTTCAAAATATGGATTTTAATAAAAATCTTACAGAGTTTTTCACATCAACAATGTCCACACCTGGGCAGGACCCTTGGTAGAGGAATTGTAATCTACCTTCTTGTCTGGATTACCAATTATACCATATTGTGATGTTCTAAGGTTTGGCTCTAATACCATTTTCTGGAAGAATGGGTATCCAACCCAAAAGACAGGTGGAGGTCTATACTGCTTAAATCCGAGGAAGCCTGTAAAATCATCCATATGTGATTCTCAGGACTCAATGGTGCTTGTGACCTAACTTTATACTCCCATTTCCGTGTCTTCTAGTTCATTGTCAGTTTTCCATTAACCATAAACAAAAATCCTTACCCAGTGCATCTGAATTAATCACAATGAAGTTATTACTGATCTTAATCTTGAAGCTTCTTTTGACAAATTGAAGACTCGTGAATTCAGTAGGATTTGCTAATTCTTTTATCCATGGTGTTTCTAAATATGTATATTCCTACTTAATAGTGATAGCAGTTCTCTCTCAATGATAGGATAGCTCGACATGTTTTAAATAAATCGATGAAACAGAAAGGCTACAAGCACAGTTATGAAGTTTCTGGAGGAGCTATGAGAGATGGGCGTGCTGCATTTGTCATCCTGGTCAGCTTTCTTTTTAATAATTCTGTGTTACTTGAAATTTTGAGTATTGGAAGTCAAACAAGTAGTACCCTCTGCTTTAGAGGTTCTGATAATATATATATATATATTAGTTATTTCTTCTGAAATGCTTTGATTTCATATTGATTTTACCCTCTGTTCTTTATAACTAAGAGTGTTTTTCATCTACCAGAGCCTGCATACAAGATTTGTGAAGAACCTATGGACTACTCATATTTATTCTTTTGTTTTTGGTGATTGTCAATTTATTTATTCATGTGTGCGGAACTCATGAATTATTCATATTTATGACTATACATCTATATGTGTTGGGAACTTTAACCTATTATGACTATCTTGGATGTCCGATATTGGCAAGAGCATTAGCCGCTGTTGTTCTCACCCAATTTCTAAAAGCTGGTTTGGTTTTCTAGCCTTAATGTAAAAAATAATTGCTGACTGTGAAAAAAAAAAAAAAAAAAAAAAAAAAAAAAAAAAA
>JANLJB010030329.1:0-23179 GCA_026212285.1 Bursera cuneata | reverse complement strand
CACAAAACAATCATCTCAACTTCAAACCATCATTGTTATTCGGTAACCAACCACATATGACCAGGTTGAAATCGCCAACACCTAAAAAAGAACACTATGCTACTCATCTACAAAACCTGCCCCTAAATGTAGCCATGCCACCTAGAACCTCCTCAAAAGCAGAGCTTCTACCAATCAAATCAATCTTATAATTGTTCATATGTGATGCTCAACGAAGACACCTTCTCATTATAAAACTCTGTAAATTCAATAAAATAATAAATTTAACACAATTTTATTAAAAAAATTTAAAACTTAACATATGTCAAATTAGTCTTAAATGCACACACCCAACCCATGTTCAGTAGGAAGAATATTTTGAGAATTTTTACTAGTTGGTTATTGGTTGGTAATATTTGTCAAAATCCTCACTAACCTTGTCCTGCCTCCATGTCAAAATACCCACCATAATTAACTGAAATCTTGACTTGTAGATGAATAAGAAAGATACTAAACCATTCAAGGTGCTGAACAACTTAATAGCGGGCGACTTGTGGCTAACAGTGTTGGTGCCTTGGAGCTTGATAAAAGATGTTGATGGGTTAGGCAAATATTAATTAATTAGGTCTCCTGCGTCAGTTCAAAGGACAGATTTGGATATTGACGGAGGAGATGGTGGTGGGTTTTAAGTTCAGTTGTTAGAATTTTGGTGTGCTGTGTTACTGTTGGTGATAGGCAGTGGCTTATGGCAATGGTTGCTGGTGACTTGCCATTTATTTTTCCATTTGCCAATAAGAAATTTGTTGAAATTTCTTTTCCTGGTTAAACCAATCAAGAATCTGTTGCCAAAAAGCTGGTAAAACGTATGATTCTGGTTTATAATTTAGACATTATGATCATCAACCTTGGATCTAACAGGTTTCACCATTCCAAGTGTCATGGATGAATATATTAAATAGAAAGCATGGCCCATCTGAACTTTGATTTCTCTACAAGCCCACATGACACTAACTTTTTTAGTTAAACTATTGACGTCAACTATGGATTGGATTACCTGATCCAAGTATCGAACAGGCTGGCAAAAGCTTTTGAGAGATCAATAATGTTGGGCTGAGAATGGCCTCATATAACTAGCATTTACTGGGAACAAATATTATTACACTCAAAAGATTATTGGTGTTGTAAACTAAGTAAAAGTAGTGTTGATCATTTAATGGCCTCACCTAAGGGAAGTTTTGATTGGCTTGAAAAGGAGGAATTTAAATAACCCCCCAATTAAATTTGAAGAAAACACTTAACTTCACATTTTTACTAAACTAACACTTACCCCCAAAAACCCCTAAAAAACTAACACTTACCCCCCAAATATTTGGGGGGTAAGTGTTAGTTTTGGGAAAACAGTGTTAAGTTTTTGGGGGATAAGTGTTAGTTTAGTAAAAATATAGGGTTAAGTGTTTTCTTGAAATCTAATTGGAGGGTTAGAGTAAATTCCCCGCTTGAAAAGGTTGTAAACATTTGAGGTTGGATTATGAATCGGTGGCATTTCATTTGTCAGAATTTTGACAAGCCCCCTATTTGTCTAGCCCATGACTGTGACTTGCTTTGTAAATATAAGGGAATTTGCCAAAATAACCCATTTGGAGGGTGGCCTTTGAAAAATAACCCAGCTCTTATGCTTCTTGCATTCACCTAGCCATTCAACAGTGATATTCCCCTTATACCCTGATTTACATCTTCACTTTAAAATAACTAATAACCCTCTCTCATCTCACGAATGGACTCTCACCTCACGAACTTCTCTCATACTCCTCACGATCCTCATGAACTCTTCACGTCTCAACGAACGTCGAAGACGAATCGAGAGTAAAGGAACTGACACAAACGATAGATAACCATTGATACTTAAAGTTTTTTTTTTTAAAAAAAAACTATACTTATTCATAGATATTGTTATGGATTGTTTGGACTATGGATACTTAATCATTGTTGATGTTGTTTGGAGTGTGTTGTTGTGAAAAAAGTATGTTTTTAGATTGTTTGGGTGATAGTTTATAGTGGAAATTCGGAGTGTTGCAGAATTAGATTTTCTAATGGACGGACCGTCATTTTGTTGAAGAAGACGAATCGAAATGACTGTCAGACCTTTATTTTACAAATGACGGTTCGACAGTCATTTGTAGAATGATGGTCCGATAGTCATTTTCTAAAATGAAGGTCCGACAGTCATTTTTCAAAATAAAGGTCTGAGAATCATTTGCAAAATGACAGTTTGATAGTTATTTATAAAATAAAGGTCCAACAATCATATACAAAATGATGGTACAATAGTGATTTGTAAAATGAAGGTCCGATAGTCATTTCGATTCATCTTCTTCAACAAAATAAAGGTCCATCTATCGGAAAATCCAATCTACAACACTCTAAATTCCTACTATAAACTATCATCCAAACAATCCAAAAATACACTTTTTCCACAATAACACACTCCAAACAACGTCAACAATGGTTAAGTATCCATATTCTAAACAATCCACAATTACATCCATGAAAAAGTGTAAATTTTTTTTTAAAAAAAAAAAAATTTAAGTATCAATGGTTATCTATAATCGATGTCAGTTCGTCTACTTTCGGTTCGTCGTCGACGTTCATTGAGACGTGAGGAGTTCGTGGATCGTGATTGAGGAGTGGGAAGTTTGAGAGAGAGTTCGTGAGGTGAGAGAGAGATATCGTTTAGTGAGAGAGAGAGTTCGTGAACTGAGAGAGAAACTTCGTTAGGTGTTTACAGTTTTTAATTTGATTTAAAAAAAAAAACTGATAACAGGGTAAATGGGGGGTATAAGGGGGATATCACTGTTGAATGGTTATGTGAATGAGAGAAGCATGGGAGTTTGGTTATTTTCAAAGACCCCCCTCCAAATAGGCCATTTTGGCAAATTCCCCATAAATATAGGTTGCTTCTTTCATTTATACCTTATCCCCTAAATTAAATAGAAATGAAAAGCATTTTACTTGGCTAACTTCCACTTTACATATTGTTTCTTATTTTCTTTATTTCTATTTTGATATATAATATGTTATCAATACGATTGTTGAATAACAATAGTCGATAGGTAAGATATTTTTATTATACCTTTTTTTATTTATATGTTATGTCATATAGTATTTAATACGGCTATTATTATGAGCATGCTATGTGATTGCGATTATGTTAGATCTTCTACATCAGAAAATAATATTAGATCCAGATATTATTTTGTATTGTTATATCTTATTATACTAACTGTTTTAATCTAATGCTACTGATATATCAACTTTATATTCATTGTGTTATAAAATTGACACGATAAACAAGAGCAACACATACTAATTTACGTGAAAACCATCAAAACAGGAAAAAACCACAGGAAAAGAAGAAGAATTAATTTACTAAGAAAAACAGATATAAAAGGATATCTCAACCTCTATATTTACAAATCAATATAAAGATCTTCTATTCCTATAGGAGTAGGACTCCTATTTATTATAAAACTCTATTTTCCAACTTTTTCTACTCTTCCTACTTCTTCTAGAAGTCACTTGAATTAAGAATACCAATAATCATGAATAGCACATCCTATCAACCCAATGACCTCCACTACTACCAGAGATCTTATTGAAAATCTCATTTAAATATTGTACCATGAGCTTATCGAGCCAATAGGTTTACTATTCATGTACTGATGTTTCTGTTTCCTATTCAAATATTATTTCAGAGTAGAGATTTGAAGCTTTGAACAACCAAAATCTGAAGTTCTTATTTCTGAATTCTTGAATTAGAATCTAAAGTGTTAAATCAATAAATATTCTTATTATCAATTTTATTGTGTTAACACTATTGTTATATTTACATTATCAGTTCATTTATTATTTATTTGATTGCGATTTGAAGTTTTTTGGCCGTAAGAAATTATATTATTTAAGGCTACGACTTGAAGTCAACTAATAACTTATGACACAAATAACAATTTGTTTTGAAATATTAAGACTAATGATGCTTTTGTAACTTAATAAAATATATAGAATAAAAAATGAAAACAAGCTTTTGACCACTAGTTTGTCCTAATTTGTTTTATTTCATTTCTAACTTATATATCTATTTCTATTTTGGTTGCTAATTACAAAATAGTGACTATAACTATTTTGGTTGCTAATTCCAAACAGTTTTTCTCACTAACTACTTCAAGAAAATTAATTGGTGATATTGTGACAAACATTTAGTAAAGAATAGAAATTTGTGGTTAATACTTGTCACTTTGATCGTATTAATGAGTAATGTTACACGTCATCATTTAGTATGACATTCAATGTTATGACTAAAAGATAAAGCAAATATAATTACAAGAGATAATTAATGAAATTGTTTGTTGACTAATCTTATAAGCCGCAGAAGATTAGAGATGGCAAAAAGCCAAACTTTTGACAGGTCAGTCTGGATTGGTTTGCTATAGTGTGGGCTAAGCCAAAGTCTGGGCCAAGGCCAAGGAGAAAGGCCTACCTGGCCTAGCCTAGCTCGCCAATGAACTGGCTTGGCTTGCTATGCTTTTTWWWWAAAAAAAAAAAAAAACATATTTGCTAAGGTATTAATTATATTAATGTATAATCAAACTATATATGTAAATTGTTGACTAAAATAAGAATTCTAGATTGATTTCATTAGTATAATTATGTTAAACATATGGTAAAATAATTCGCTTCAATTCAAAATTTAATTTTTATTAAAGTAGTCTAATACATTATACATATATGAGAGATTTTATGATTCAAATATAAATTTAATTTGTAGTTAATTAATTGATTTCGTACATTTATGATAGAAACCAATCCCCTAATTTAAGATGTTTAAAAAATCAGTAATCAATCAAACTATATAAAAATTATTTAAATTAGATTATTTTTAATTATGGTAGTTATAATATTACATTAATAATATACTTTTATTCTATTCGTTCAATCTTAAATCAAATTAAATTAATTTAATTTAAAATGTGGTAAATATAAATTATTTTAGTAAAATAGATCCAAAATTTCTTTTTTTAATAAAAAATATTATTGTCAATTTTGTCTCTTAAGCATTTTTAGACCTCATTAATTTAATTTATAATCCATTCAATTAACTACATCCGATTAAAAAAAGTTACTCTTAATCTATCTTTATATTAGAAGAAAAATAAAATAAAATTGGTTAAAAAAATAAAATATGTTATGTTAAAATCAGTATCCATTTTTGTCTCTATTAATAATAAAATATTTTTTTTAAGAAATTAAAATATTTAAAAATCAAAATTAATTAAAATTTAATTGAAATTATATTAAAAATTAATATTATAAATAACTATATAAATAAATATTAAAAATTAATAAAATAAAAAAATGCAAAAGGCTTATGGACCTGGTCTAGGACTTCATTTCCCATCAAGCCCAACTTGACCTAACCTGTCACTATTCAAGTCAAGCCCAACTTGGCCTAAAGGCTTGTTTAGCCAACTGAGAAAGACCTGACCGGGTTGACCTAACCTTTTATCATCTCTACATAAGATTTCAACCATCATCATAACAGTTAGATCATAAATATAAATAATTGGTAACTTTAATTAGCTAGAATTAATATTCGTTTAACAAATAATTTATTAGACATATAAACACACTTTAACTCATTTAAAACAATTTTATCTATTTTTTAATCTTTTACTTTGTTTTAACTTATTTTATTTGGCTCCAAAGGACAGACCCTCGTTATAAATGATTTTGAACATCATTTATTTCCTGTATGTGATAGATATTATTTTATCTGTTTTGTTATGTTTTAGTTATCTAATATATTAGCCATGATCATCAAGATGCACGCCAAGATCATCAAGCCACCATGATCATCAAGATGCACGCCAAGATCATCAAGCCACCATGATCATCAAGATGCACGCCAAGATCATCAAGCCACCACACCGCTGCATCTGCCACAGCCAAACACTATCACCAAACCACCAATCTGCTACACCAATTACCATCACCAAGCCCAATCAATTTATTATTCTAAATTTCAAACCTATAAAATAATAAACTTGAACAATATCACAATTAGAATAATAAGCTTCATCAGGTTTGAATAATAAACTGATTTTATTATAAAATCAGCTTCATGAATTTGAAATTCATTATTAATTGAAAATTATAAAAACAAGGCTGTGCATCTTCATATATTGTTCAAGCTTTTATTAAGAAGATTTGAAAATTTAAACTCAAAACATGGTGATACTACGATGATTTCCAATAAGATTCGGATAAGAGGAGCCAAGGAAAGTTATGTTAAAGTACTGAAATTAGGGGTAATAAAGTAATTCTCAACACACTACCCCAAGTAAATTAATAAGAACTAATGGATTCTATTAATTTGGGATGTAATTGATGATTTTTTTTTTTTTAAACATTTAAGTGATTACTGTAAAAAAAAATGTAACAGTTGGCATGTGATTGATAATTGTTGAAAGTTGAAGAAAGATTGTACTTTTATCATCTGACAGTGTTTGACAAGGTACGTTAAGTGATAGATAACTCGAATACTCGATGGGTCATGACATCTAAATTTTTTAGAAGTTGATCAAGTTTTTTTAAAATTTTTTAATTTAAGTTATTTTTATAAGTATTTATAATTTATTATGGGGGTATTCTTTAACCCTTTAAACAAATTTTAAGACATTTAACCCTAGACTTTTATTTAACTAATTTTTATCCCTTAAAAATTTAACAGTTATGATATAAATTTTAATATTTAACCGATGAAAGATTTTGTTTGATGAAACAAGATATTTTTTAATGAAATGACTGATTTTTTAGGTGAAAAGAGACTCTTTCTACGTTAAAAATACTATTTCCCACATATTTTTTGAAGGAAAATAGTAATTTAGTAAAACCTGGGGTTCAATGTAGTTTAAAATTTTTCGGGGGCCTAAAGAAATATCTCATTTGTAAATGTCTTAACGTATGCCATGAGACACACTTAGGGCTATCTTACCCTTAACAAAACCTATGGACCTCTAATATAAATTCACAGAGGGAGAGCGATCTAGTGATTGTGATGATTATGGTGATGATCAAAGGGAAAGAATCTAACAAAGATTTTTATAGTTAGACCTAAGCCAAACCAAAGCTAAGTCTCCTCTCTTGCCCTCACTCGGTTTGTTACTAAAACAATGCTAAAACCCCCGTCATCACCAGCAGCAGCAGCTTCAATCTCTACACTCTCTCATTTCACGCGCTTCTTCTTCTTCTCCGTCTCCGTCTCTTCTCTCTCGGAATACTCGTAAGTAGACTTCTCCTCCTCTTCTTTCTCTTCGATCTGGTGAAGTGCTTAACTTTTTTGTGTGTTCGTTACATCTTTTTAGGGTTTTCCTTCTATTTGCATTTTTGTTTGGTTTCTTGATATGTGAATTGAACGACTACTGCCAAGAATGAAGTTTCAACTTCAATTTAGGGTTTATTTAGGGTTTTGTTATTTTAATGCAGTTATTTTGGGTTTAGTGTTGAAATTTGAATTGGGAATTGTTATTTTATGTAATTAGTGATTGGATTAGGAGTAATGGGTATTGAGAAGGTAAAATATGTTCAAATACTTGGTGTATTTTGTAGATTCCACTTAATTTAGAGATTATTGTAGGCAATAAAAGAAAAAAAACCGAATTTGTGGAGATAACAGTGGGGCTTGATGGTTTTGTGTGATGTGTATGTTGCTTTATTAGCTGGACCCATGCTTTCATGGGCATTATTATGTTTACACTTGTGAATTTGAGTTTCTTTTATACATGGTCTGGTCTCTGGCTATTTGGTTGACATATGGCTTGCTTATAAGTATAGGTGGACTTGTCTTGTATAGAATTGTGACATCTGTTAGGCAATTGGCTGTGCTGCATCCTTTCTAGTTAGCTAATGTATAAGTTTGTTATGTCTCATTTGCTTGAGTCTTTAGTTTCTTATGGATATGCAGAGGGGAATCTCTAAAAATGCTAGGAGACTGGGGAACTAGACTAGGTAGTTCTATGTGTGTTTTAGTTCTATGTGTCTCGATAAGAGTACATTTACCTGGGTGCTAATATTAAAGTATAATTTTTCTGCAGTATTTTAACGAGGTCAATGCGTGGAGGGATTACCAAGTGCATTCAAAAGTGACTGATCCAATTACTTTTGCAATGGCATTCTATCCTTCCACAAGAACGATATTGGATATAGCACAAACTAATTGATAATATCATTTTGTTAGAGTGGAGACAATCCAAAAATATTTGAGATAGCATCATAAGGCCTGTGTCATAGTTCAAGACAACAGAATACCAACCTTCAGAGTTACCTTTTAATGAAACTTTTGATGCTGAACTTGCCATGATGAAGTGAAGAACATGCATGGAAGCTAGAGCATAATTTTACCACTGATCATAAAGGCTGAAAACTGCATTGATTCTTAGGATTGACTCTTTTTTGATCAGATGCAAGTTTTGGTACATAAGGCTGTAATAGATGTTGTCAATACATAACTGACGTGAAATGATTGAGCATGTTAGAAAAGCTGGAAAGAGCATGCAGCCTTCAGCCTTCATTGGATGTATGAAACTTCTTAATGGTTATGGAGTGGGGTAAAATTGTCAGTTATGTTCCATTTGGAGATGGCAATTGTGAATTTTTTCCTCGATGTGCAATGACAAGTATTCTGTATTCTCATGGGGAAATTTAGTTGGATGCCATCTGAAGTTAAAGCACCAGCGGTCTGCTTATGAGAGTAAAAAACTATTGACTTAAAATTTTGAGTCTGGTAGGAAGGTGATGAAAATTAGAGGTCATTCATGGTGTGTGTGAAGATTTTTTTTTTCTCCAATTTATTTTAAGTTCTCCTATCAGCCTGATTGGTTTTGGTGTGAATTGTATATAGGAGAACCGATGTAAATTTTACTGAATTCTGTTGTTTATAATATGCTAACTTGTATTTCTGTTATTGGGGATATTATTAAATTTCTAAAGAAAAAAATGTTTCTATCTCAAATTTAGGTATTGTCAGTGGCATTTGACTGGAAAATTACTAGTTTTAAAGCATGGGTTACTCTTGTGCTTTAAAAAGATGCAGGATATCGTCGTCTGGAGGACTTATAGTGGAGCTTGTTCTCTATATCATGACTGCAATTATGCTAGATAACTTTACTATTAGCAGTCTACTTGTAGTTTGCTAATTCGAATGAGTCTATAGGGTTAGCTTTATAGAATTATCTATTAATACTCATTTTTTGGGCATTTTTTCCCCTGTATTATAGATATAATTTTTGTTCATTTTGAGGATCCTTTTTTCTTGTTGAAAGATAAGGGAAAAAGCGGTCCAGATTTCTTTCACCTGGAAGTTTTTGAGAAATGGAGGGATACTAGTACTGTAAGTACTGGTTTTTTCAACTTCTTAAGTGTCATGATTTGTGAGGAGGCACATAATTTGAGGTCAGCAGATTTAACTTTGTGCTTGCTAGCAGAGTTATTGCTATATTGTTGCATACATCTGCCCCTTCAACTGATTAGAATTGTGTGTAATCCTGGTCCTAGAAATTCTAATTTATGTTTGATGCCTGCTGTACTGCTGGATATTTATCAAATTTCCTTGTATGGGGCCTTCTCTTCCCCCTGCCCCCAACATGTGGTTGTATCCTCGCTTCACTTTTCAATTTCTTGGTTTTAGTTACATGTTTGTCTATGTGCAAGACTTTATAGTATTTCTGTGCTTTTTGTTCATATGAAGATAAATGCAAAGCAAAAATGATGGTGGGAGAGAGAGAAGTGCAAGATTGCCACATGGTGAATGAATTGCTCGGTAGTTACTCAGAATCAAAGGGATAAATTGAAATACTATTAGCTCTTTTAGTGCTATTAACTAATTGTTTTATGTTTAAGAAACATGCTGTTCTTTAAATATCTTTAGCTATTTGTATCGTTCTGTGTTTTATGGTGTTTGTACTTGTACATACATTGCTGTCACTTTTGGAACACAATTTATTTATTTGTTTTTTTTCTGGAGTTATTATAAGAAGCTTAGCAATGCATGCAATTTTTTGGTAATAGCATGCTTTCAAAAGGGTGTTAATTTAGCCTCAGGAAGGGTTGGGACACCCGGGTTTAACAAGAGAAGAAAATTGGGTAAGCTGTGTGCTTGTCTTGGAAATTGTGTGGGATTGAATCTTTGTTCAATATTTCAAACTATTAGAACAGTTGCAGATTGACCAGCAAAGAAATTAAAATCATGAAATTTGATGCTTTATTATTTAGTTTTGTTAAGACATTGTTTTTGTACTTTCTCCAGATCATACTGCTTTTGATTGATGAAGCTGGGCCTACATTTGTGAAATGAGTGGAAGTAGCAGAAAACGCATTTCTAAATGGGATTTGAAAGAAGAATCACAAAACTCTCATGAAAACATACGAGATGGTGGTCGGACTGCAAAATCTTTTCATGACAAAGAATCGAGGCCTGGATGGTTTTCTCCGAAGGCTGGGGGCTATAATAGTGGCCACAAGTGGTCTGCCAGGGAAGCTGATGATATGCTGATCTCTAAGCGTGATTTGCGATTTCAATCCAGGGAACCTTTAATTGGAAGCAGAGGTTCACGTAAGGATGATTACATTGATGACTATCGGGAGAATTTCAAAGCCTCAGCTGCATGGGATGGAGATGGGAGCTACAGCATGAAAATGTCTCCTGGACTTGATGATTGGAGACAGCAAATTCATCCCCACTCTCCAAAAAGTGATTGGAACAGACATCGCAGGTTTGATTATCTTCCGTTACAGAACTAATCTTTCATAAATATCTTAGTTCTTAACTAGATTATTCATTTTGCTTTGAACCTGGTTCTGGCATGTATGTGCAATATTTTACTGCCGTCCTTGATATTGTTACCAAATTTACTTTCTTGCTATGCTTTAACCACACTCGTTGGGAGTGTGTTACTATTTATTTTAAGGTGTTAATTTTTTTCATATTTTTCTAGTTATTTGTATACTTGGTTTGTTGATAGCGTTAAATGTTATTCTATGAGTTTTCCTATGAATTATGTTATGAAGATAATGTTGGGAATAGTTGTTTTTCCCCGTTCTTGTGTTGAGTTGTTACAAATTGGTTCCTTTATTTCTATGCCTATCCTTTGATGCTATATACAGAAGTAGGAGCAGGAGTCGGAGCCGGAGTCGTAGCAGGAGCAGGAGCTGGAATCGGAGCAGAAGTCCAGTTCGTGGATTTAGGCAGGAATCAGAAGTCTATGGCAGAAACAGGGGAAGATCAGGAGTATCAGCTCCGCTATGTAAAGATTTTGTTTCTGGGAGATGTAGGAGAGGCAATAATTGTCAGTTCTCTCATCAGATTAGTCATAGTCATGAGGACAGTAGGGAGAGTAGACATAGGAATGCTGGAGCTCCAAAGTATTCCACTCCCCATGAATCCAGGGAGTATTCCGTTCGGAGTGGAAGAAACAGGGATACATCTTTGGATCGAGGAGGTGAGCATGAACACCGCAAAAATGGTGATATTCCCTGCAAATTTTTTGCTGCTGGAAATTGTCGCAATGGGAAACATTGCAGGTTTTCTCACGGTAGTCAGGCACTATCAAGTCCCAACAGAAGGTCACGAGATGACAACTTGGTGGAGGACCATAATTTAGATGACATGGAGAAAGTGTGGAATGGCCCAAAATGGAATGATACAAATACTTTCTCAGATGCTGTGAAGTTGAGTGACGAAAGAAATGGAAGGTTTGGTTCCAATAGAAGGTCAAGGGATGATAGGTGGGCACGGAGCCACAATTCTGATGAGGTGGAGAAACTGTGGGAAGGTCCAAAATGGAGTGATGCTGATGCATCTGCAGATGCTGCAAAGTTGAGTGAGGATCAGAATGATAGAGTGGGAGCCCCAAAACCAAGGTTATCTGCTTGGTCTAAAGATGAAAGATGGGATCGTGGTTTGGATGAGAATGCAGCATGTGCAGACCAAGCAGCAGTTAGTCATGGAGCAGTGGGGAGTGACAAGATGGATGCCCTTCAAGGCAAGATGAAAAGTGCTGGTGTCGGAATCGGTGTTTCTGAATCAGGAGGTACTGATAATTGGTTTGGTGATATGGAGATGTCTCCTGAGTGGAACTATAGAGTGCAAACTTCCAACCGTGCATTGAAAGAAGAGCATGGTCATATTACTCAGAGTTCGCAATCTCTAGCGGTTAATGATACCTCTCTACTTGGTCGTGAACAGGAGAGAACTCGAGAATCTTCTGTTCTGCTGCATGAACAACCAATGATAATTGAAAAGTCTTACTTCAAGCAAGACCATAATCAGAGAGAGGGTGGTGGAGTTGGATTGCCTTCTACTGATATGAATACTTTTGGAAGAACTGCTACTTCACATATTGATCTAAATTTTTCTGCTAATGTCTTGCCAACGCAAAGGTTTGATCAAAATGGCCAGATTTCAAGTGCCCTACCCTTCTCAAGCTTAAATTCCTTTGGACAAAGTCACAGTGCTATGACTTCAGAACCTTCTAGAGAAGGAAATGTGAAAAGTACTCATGTTCTATTTCAGGAGGAAAAACCAATCAACAAATCAGACATTGGGGATACAAGTGCACAACAGTTCGCTTCTGGAATTAAGCCAACTCAAGATATGGTAGGCACTGAGCAGGGCACTCAACTGAACAATCTTTCAGCCTCTCTGGTACAGTTTCTTGGAAATCGGCAGCAGCTTCCACAACTATATGCTGCTCTTAATCCCCATAATGTCATTCAGGTGCCTTTATCTGCCAATACTGAAGGGCCTGTTCAACCTGATTCTGCACTGACCAGTCAGCCAAATGAAGCCTTTAGAGCCCAGAGGCAGTATGATCCTTTATCTGACAGCATTGAGCACAAGAAGCAGAGTGTTGTCAATCTTTCAGGGTTTTTAACGACTCCTGGACAGAAAGGCACTGCAGATGTACAATCAGAGATGCCATCTAATAAGGTATCCCAGGTATCTATTGTCAATGAACCAAATGGTCTTTCAGAAGAACCTAATGACAAGAACCAACAATTAAAACAGCCCCAACAAGATGCCAATAGCAAGGTTACTAAGAATAACGGTGAAGTGGTGTCTGAAGACAACAAGAAAGGTCAAGTAGAGAATGAGATTGCACAAGAGCATGGTACCATCCAGAAAATGGATGGAGATGACAAGGATGATGAGGGTAAGAAAAGCAAGGATGTTAAGGGGCTTCGTGCATTTAAATTTGCTCTTGTGGAGTTTGTTAAGGAGATTCTGAAACCCACATGGAAGGATGGTCATATCAGCAAAGATGCTTACAAAAACATAGTGAAGAAAGTGGTAGATAAAGTTACTGGTACTATGCAGGGGACAGCTAATATTCCTCAAACACAAGAGAAGATTGATCAATACCTGTCATTTTCGAGACCCAAGCTCAGCAAACTTGTACAGGTGAATTCAATATTTTTTTAACAAATTTTCAAGTAATTAGTGCATTTTGGTAGCAGATCGTTCTCCTTCTCTCTCTTCCTGAAGGTTTTCTACCTTATGTATTACTAATTAAGAACTCTTACAAATTATAAGACTTTAGTACTTTTTCTCCAACTTTTTATTTTATTTTATTTTTATACAAATTTAATTTCAATTTCCAAGTTTCTTTCTCTTCTTAGAGAATTAGTATTCTTTAACTCAATTGTGCACATATCATGTTCTTCAGGGCCGGTTCCAGAATTTATACTAGACTGGGCTAGATATATATATATATATATATATATATATATACACACACACACACACACACATATCGTTTTTCCTTTTTAGAAAAAAATTAAACAAGTAGAAGTCAAGAAGTAACAATGATGATGAAAACATTTGAGAGAGCTTTCTATCAATTTATAGTTCTTTATTAAATTCTTTTTTTTTTTAATGTTTAAATTTAAGAATATTGAAAAGTTATGTCTCATAAATTATATGGAAGTAATAAATCAGAATATAGAGATAATTTTTTACAAGCAATTAGGTTTTTAAGAATCTGTAGGGTGAAATAAAAGATATTTTAATAATTATTTATAGTTTTACACATTTTTTTCCTTCCTTCTAATCATAGGCTTATATATTTATTTTCAGAGGTTCTACAATTCGTCTAGCCCTACTATAGATTAACTACTGCTGTTCATTGTTATCTGAATTTTGCTTACAATTTTATAATTTTATTCAAATTTTGCATACTGTTTTAACAATCATATTACTATTGCAGGCGTATGTGGAAAAATTTCAAAAGGGCTAAATGGAGCCTGGATTTATCATAAATGTTCTATTTCCTGATTATTCCTGTGTCTAATCTAGCTGCCATGGTGATTCTAAGGCAATTCTGTGTCTGCAGCTTCTAAAAATGTTGTTTCTTTTCCCCTTTAATGTATTTTAGTTGTTGGAAACAAGGTTTGCCCACTTTTCAACGATGTAGATATATGGCAGTTTTTGGTAGTTTTTTATCTAATGTTTGCACATGCTTATCATTTTAGAACTGCCTGACATGTTATGATTTACTTTGACATTATATGTACAATATCTCTGCTTAAAAGCAATGTCTTGACATTTTGAAACTTTGCCTTGTCAAGTGTGTTTGTGCATTCATCGTTTCCTCATTATTATCTTCTATTTGTTTCCTCCAACCCAGAAACACTATCGTATAATAATTGGTTGTGAAATATATAATGTTAGATCATGTTCACCTATTCTAGTATTGCCATATTTCTTTCTCTTGCTCCCAACAATTTCTTTAGTTACCATGACAATGTCTTTCTGCACAGTCTTGTTTCGGAAAATTTGTCATCAACCTTTGGATGCAGGCTCTTCTGGAACCAGTCTTGGACTTTTTGTTGCATTATTCGACCAAGGTCTTTACCTGTTTAGTCCTTTAGGTATGGTTAACAACTGAATGTACGTTTATTCATTCAATAAAATCATTACTCTTTTTCATCTAATAAAGCTATCATAGTGATAGTCCTTCCATTGAATGTATAATATTTGGCATTTTTTGTGAATAGACGTGTGGATGATGAGATTGTTTTCTTTGGCATCAACGAGTCGGAGAATGCAGTCTTGCTGTTGAGTAAGTAGGTCGTTGGCTTTTGCATTGTTGGTTCTGGTGTGCTAAGGTGTACTCGTTTTGCAGAATTTTGAGGATTGTATATGATCTGTTTTGCAGAATTTTGAGGATTGTATATGATATCAAAATGAGTGATTTTTAACACACCTAATAATTCAAATTCGGGTAGCCCTATTTTCCCCTTTAAATCACCTTATTTCAACATGAAAACAACACATTAACATGCAATGACATTCCTCTTTCAAGTATAACTCAATTGGCAGCCCCAAATCTTTCCACAAATCAATTCAAAACAAGTGAATTTTCACAAGCAAAAACTTCAAAACAAGTGGATTTTCACAAGCAAAAACAATTGTGGGTAGCCCCTTTGTTTATCAAATAACACATAAAAAGAAAGAATTTACTTACTAGAATAAGTGAAACGATATTTCAAATATAAAGGAATAAATTTATAAACTTGAAATTAATCAACCACCAATTCTTGATTTGGAATTGGATAAAGGAGATAAAATGAGAGAACACTCTAATTCTAACACACAGTATTTTAAGTTCAATAAAATTTATCAAAAGCTAAATAATACGAGAGAAAAGATGCCTTTTATACTTAGCAATCATTGGGGTGGAATTACATGTATGCCTACCCTTACAATATTACAACACATTTACAAAGAATAATTTAAAAAACATTAGAAAGAAAAGCTTAAATGATGCCAACTTTGGGAGGCTTTATAATTCAATCAAATTTAGGCTTAATTGAATTAGATGGCATCTTAAACTAGCTAATGGGCTTTTATATAAAATGAGATTATATATGCTATTACAAACCAAAAGGTCTTAAAAAACAACAAATTGTGCCTTAAAAGTTAACATGGACATGGACAATAAAATGGGTTGATTTCCAATTCGGGTTAGACTTGTTTTCTTGCTTGATTTCTTCTTTTCTTAGACTTGTTGGGATGGTTGAATGTCTTGCATGGATTGAATCACATTGGTGCTTGTTTGAGCCAAAACGAGAAGTGATGAAAACAGATCATACTCCTTGTGTTGGAGAAATTTGCCCTCAAATTTTGAAAATTGTCATCTTCCAAGTGCTCCTAGGAATATTATGCAATCCTTTTGAGTCCTACGCATGGCCACAATGGAATTCATGTTCAAGTCCTCCCCTTGTTGTCTTGGACTTGGAAGAGGAATGTATTGATCCGGTTTGAAATGACTTCTAGTCATCATACATGTTCCAAATCTTCCCACAACGGCTTGTTGTATTTCAAACCCATAAAAATACTCTTTCAAGTTTTCTAGTGTCTTGTTGACACCCAAGCGATCGGTGAAGTTTTCCTTATGAGATTTTATAATCAAGGTCTCCATAGATCTTTCTTTAGACACACAAGGATTCTTTTCCTTGAAGAGAAACCCATTTTGAGTTGAGAAATCTTCAACACCTGAGCATTCGGCCAAAGTCATTCTCATCTCATCATCAAGCACTAAAATATTTCTCTCATCGGCTTCCTCTAAAATTTCTTCTCCATTCTCAACATTTTCTTTTTCTTGTTTTTCCCTTTTAAGTGATTATTTTATCTCTTCAATTTCCTTGATAGTTATCACTTTCTCGTTTGTGCAATTGACTTGAAAATGTCCATAGCCTTGACATTTAGTACACTTCATAATCTTGAGATCAACATTTGGCCTCTCTCTTGAAGGTTTAACAAACTTATCTTTTACTTTGTCTTTGGTAATGGGTTCGAGTTTGGTATTTGTGGCTTGTAGTTGGATAATCTTGGCCATTATTTCTATCATGGCATCTATATTTTGTTTTATATCATGAAGTCTAATTTGCATTCTCATGTTGGTAACTTCCCATGGTGGAGAGGATGAAGATGATTGGCTTCTATGGGACATATTAATGGAAAATGGGTAATTTAAACTTGCTGTAAATAGTATTTCCAAAGGTGAATAGTAAATTGGAGAATAATAATTTTGAATAGTAGAGGGGGAATAGTAATGGGTGATAGTATTTACAGGAATAATATTTACATGTATAATATTTACGAGAATAGTGGTAATGAGAATGATATGTATGGTTGTGGTGTAATGGAATGGGAATAGTAATTTGGTTAGGATTGAATGATTTAGTTAGTAGGATGGGTGTCTTGGGTGATGTGACAAGTGAGGTCGCTTTTGGTTGGTGGAAGAGATAAGGTGTTTGGTAAGGTATGGGTGAGTTGTCAATGTTTAAGGGTGTCAAGTGGGATGGGTTGGTTTATGGAAGATTACACACTCAATCACATGTAAGATATCTAACTATTCATCATCTTCCTTCTTGCAATTTTAGAAATTCCTTAAAGCTTCACAAATTCAACCATGATAACTTCATAAATCATGCATTTAACTCTCAAAAAATGTCATGACTCGGAACCCTTTATGTAGGATTTTTGAGGGTGATTATGTAAATATGATGAAATAAATTGAAAATCATGCAAATATCCATATTCTTATAACTAAAACATAAAAGTTATACATAATATCCGAAAATCCTTTACATATGAGTCAAAATACATAATACGTGCAAGGATATATTTCTAGACTCTCTGAAAGTCCTCTAAGTGAGCTTCAAAACATTCTCGCCCAAAGTCTGACCTCTGGTACCTGTGGAAGGGAAAATGGGTGAGCAACACGGCCTAGTAGGAATATTACAACATACACAAATCTATAACATTTCTACACTTGTTTTTCAAATCCCCAATCCAGTGTTTTCCTTAGACCCCAGATCAGTCATGCCCACCTAAAGCCTAACACTAGAATCAGATCAAGAATGTTTTCCTTGGGTCTTAGATCAGCGGTGTGCACCAAAGACCTAACACTAAATTATCTCAGGAGTGTTTTACTTGGGTCCCGGATTAGTCGAGCTCACCTAAGACCTAACACAAAAATCATATCGGGAGGGTTTTCCTTGGATCCCAGGTCAGTTGAGCCCAACCAAGGCCTAACTGCAACCCATACACAAAATTTCCCCATCTCATTGCCACTCATATATGTCAGGTTTTATACCCACACCTTTCGACACTACTTTCCTCAACAAATCCCACAATCATTCCAATTTCTATAATCCCATTCTATTCACACAATCATTATATACATTTTACAAGTAACTACAATCATGACCCATATACAGTCTCAATCACCCAAACCTATTCACATAACTCAAATCCAACGAAACCGTAACTTCACAATCACAAAATTTATCAACTATAATGAAATAGAGATTAGTAGAAGTGAGATCCTTACCTCGGATTGTCGATATAAGACACCTCTGGCTTTCCTCTCTCTTCCTTCTCTCTTCTCTCTCTCTTCTTTCTCTTTTCCTATATCTCTTTTCTCTCCTCCTTCCCATGCTTTTCATGTTAAAAGAATTGGGGAAAGGTTAGGGTATATAGAGCATTAAAAGTGGGACACAAATGGTATTTTGAAATCTTTAAAATATCTGAAATCCCGCTATAGTGCTACGGCAAAACTTCATCTGCGTCGTGATGGCGTACATTCCTTTTGCACCGTAATGAATACTTTCTGACTTAACCGTGCTGCGGTGTGCTTTCTCACAACACCGTGGCGTAGTTCGCCTACCCTACATCCTTCTCCATTTCTACGGTGCGACTTGAATTCTTTTCACGTCGTGGCATGATTCTTCTGACCCAGCTCCAACTTTTCCAACTTTTCATACCTATACTCATATAAACATGGATTCATCCGCAACCACAGTACAATCATCCATAGAAGCAAATCATGGACCTATATATATACTAACATTTAATTACATTTTAGTCCCAATTCCTGAAAATTTTTTTGTACATGTATTCTCACTTACATATACTCACATAGAACATCATAATTAAAATTCATTCATATACATGCAAAAATACCAATATTTCACTATTTCAAATTTTTGCGATGTTACAATCCACCCTCATTGGAGGGAATTTCGTCCTTAAAATTTTTACTACATAACTCAAAGTCATACTCTCCTTTCTAAAACATTAAGATACTTCCTGTTTATTTTAATTCTAACTCCTATGTGGCTTCCTTAGAGTCATCATGTCTCCATAGAATCTTAACTAGGGGAATAGTCTTGCCTTTTAAGGCTTCTTCTCTGGAGTCCAAAATTTGTACAGGAATCTCATCATAAGAGACATCTGGGTGAATATCCAATTCACTCCAATTTAACACATGTCTCAGATCATGTTCATATATCTTAACATTGACACATGAAATATGCTATAAATTCTTGACAGTCGTGATGGCAAGGCTAACTCATAAGCTACCTCTCCTATTCGTCTCAAAATCTCAAATGGTCTAATGTATTGTGGGGATAACTTACTATTCTGACCAAAAGACATCAACCTTTTCTGAGGGAACACTTTCAAAAACACATGATTACCCACCTCAAACTCTAAGGGCTTTCTCTATTTGTCTGCATAAATTTTATGCCGACTCTGAGCTATGAGGATATATTGACGTATTAACTTCACATTTTTCGTAGTCTCCTAAACCATCTTAGGACCCAAAATGGCAGTTTCTTCTACTTCCATCCAACACAATGGGGATCAACATGACCTACTATAAAGTACCTCATAAGGAGCCATCCCTATACTAGATTGATAACTGTTATTGTAAGCAAACTCCACCAACGGGAGATGATCTTCCCAGCTACCAGAGAAGTCCCCAACGCAGGTTCTCAACATATCCTCTGAAGCCTGGATAGTGCGTTTTGACTGATCATCCTTATGAGAGTGAAAAGCAGTACTGAACATTAATTTTGTACCTATAACCCTCTAAAAACTCTGTCAAAACTGTGTAGTAAACATTGAGACTCTATCTGATACTATAGAAACCAGAACCCCATGCAACTTCACAATTTCTCTAATGTTCAACTTATTCACTCAATCCGTTGTGCTTATAAGAAGGAAATGAGATGTCTTCGTCAATCTATCTACAATTACCCATATAGCATCCTTACCTCTCAGAGAACATGGTAATCTCATAACAAAGTCTATAGTAACGTCCTCCTATTTCCATTCCACCACTGGTAGTAGTTGGAGTAACCTAGCGGGTCTTTGATGCTTGGCCTTCACTTGTTGACAAGTAAGACATCTAAACGCATATTCAACAACATCTCTTTTTATTCCTTTCCACCAATACTGTCGTTTCAAATCATGATACATCTTCGTGTTACCTGGATGAATCACAAATCTGGAGCGATGAAATTCTTCCAGAATAGCATTTCCACATTTATTATCAGATGGTACAATGAATCTACCCTTAAATCTTAAGTCTTCATCTAATCCAATCGTCTAATCACTAACCTCCTCACTTTGCAAGATCTGTGAGCGAATGAAGTTAGTCTCAACATTTTGAGCCTGTAGCTCTATCACTCTCTGAATGAGGGATGGTCTTGAAGAGATCGCATAAAGATGAACTTGTTCCCCTTGTTCATTCTCCCAAAAGTCATACTCTTATATAGACTATAATATTTTCCATTGTCCCCTCATCGCACTCACCATACCCTTCGACTTCCTATTTAACGCATCAACTACTTCATTAGCTTTTCGAGGATGATACTGGATAGAGAAGTCATAATCTTCGCATAGTTTCATCCATCTCCATTGCCTGAGATTCAAGTCCTTTTGTGTAAAAATATATCTCAAACTTTGATTATCACAAAAAACTTCAAACTTCTCTCCATACAAATAATGCCTCCAAATCTTCAAGGCAAACATTACCGCGGTAAGTTCTAAATCATGAGTGGGATAGTTCTGCTCATGTGGCTTCAAATGGCAGGAGGCATAAGCCACAACTCTCCTTTGCTGCACCAACACACATCCTAACCCGCTCAAGAAAGCATCCGTATATACCACATAACTCAATCCGTGTTGTGGTATCACTAAAACAGGAGCTGAAGTCAATCTAATCTTCAACTCAAGGAAAGCTTGCTCAGTAGCTTCATCCCACTCAAATCCCACTCCCTTCCGGGTTAGTCTCGTCATCGGAGCAATAATCTAGAGAAATTTTCAACAAATCTCCTATAATACCCTACTAAATCCAAGAAATTGTATATCTCAAACACATTTCTTGGTCGTTCCAAGTTCAATACTGCATCAATCTTAACCGAATCTACTGAAATTCCTCTTTTGGAAACCATATGTCCCAAAAACTTTAGCTCAGTCAACCAAAACTCACATTTGCTTAACTTGGTGTACAAACCATGTTTCCTTAATATCTAAAGTGCTATCCGCAAATGTTGCACATGTTCTATCTTGGATGAAGAATGGACTAAGATGTCATCTACAAAAACCACTATAAACTGATCCAGATACAATCTAAAGATTCTATTCATCAGATCCATGAATGCAGCAAGTGTATTGGTCAACCCAAAAGGCATAACTAGAAACTCATAATGTTCATATCGAGTATGAAAGGCAGTCTTTTGTACATCTTCGTCTTTTACTCTCAATTGATAGTACATCGAACGAAGGTCTATCTTCGAAAAGCATTTTCACCCTCTTAACTGGTCAAACAAGTTATCAATCATTGATAAAGGATACTTATTCTTCACTGTTACTCAGTTCAGCTATCTATAGTCTATACACAACCATAACGATCCATCTTTCTTTTTCACAAACAACACCGGAGCACCCCATGGCGATGTACTAGGCAGAATGAAACCTTTACTCAACAAATCTTCTAGTTGTGACTTCAACTCTTTCCACTCTGCAAGACCCATACGATACGGAACAACCGATATAGGTGTAGCTCTCTGATGTACATTAATACCAAATTTCACTTCCCTTATAGGTGGCAATCCTGGCAATTCTTCAAGAAACACATCAAGAAGTTCCCTTAATATCCTTGAAAGTTTAGTAACTTGTTCATTAAAATCATCTGCTAGCATACTGGCCATTACACTCCCCACCTTTCTTTGTTTTTATACAACCCATCAAGAGTATGGTAAAGGTATTCGTTTATCCTCGTAGAAACTAAACTCAAAACCCTCGGGAGTCTGCATAGTCACTTTCCTCTTGTGACAGTCCAATGTGACTCTAATAGTTGAAAACCAATTCATCTCCAGTATTATATCATACTCAGTCAACTCCATGAGTATCAAAT
Organism: Bursera cuneata; assembly: GCA_026212285.1. Lineage (NCBI taxonomy): Eukaryota > Viridiplantae > Streptophyta > Magnoliopsida > Sapindales > Burseraceae > Bursera > Bursera cuneata. The sequence goes on along the minus strand of JANLJB010030329.1, from coordinate 878 downwards.
CAAATCTCAACTTATAACCCCCAATTTTCAATACACAGAATCACATGCTCTCCCAGTCTCTACTTTGCTACCCATCGATGATACCACCCTCAATCCATAATCTAACATTTCAATTTTTAACCCCAATGCATATGCAAATTGAACAAAAATAAATAAATGTGTGGCACCGAAATCAAATGAAATACTTTCCAATGTATTAAAAACCAAGAATGTACCTCCTACCACCTCGTGGTCCACTGGTTCTGATGACTGACCCAAGGTAAAAACTCATCCCTGAGTTGTCTGCCCTTGTCATCCGCCTTTTTGGAATGGCCTCTGAGGCTCATATGGTGGGGAAGAGGTAGCTTGAGACCTTTGAGATGACTGCTAAGACTGAGGTGAGAGGTCGCTACATTTGTGGGTGCCTATCTTGTGACCTTGATCCTGGTTGGGAGGCAGTTTATGTCTGACTAGTTACCCTTTGAACGCTCTCCACTCTAGTTGGGTAGTTCATTTGTATATGACCATATTGTCCATATCCATAATATTGTGGACAATCCTTGCGCATGTGGCCCATCTTTCCACACTGGTAACACTGTTTATTATAATGCGCTGACTGGAAATCTGAAGAAGAAGAACTCTCCAACAGAGTCTTCTGTTCTTACTTGACTGTTCACCCTGTCTAGGTCCTCTGAGAGGTATCTTAAGTCTTCATATTCTCTTTGTCTACCTAATCTCTTGTTCAGTCACTATAGCAGTTTCCACCACATCAGCATAACCACCTAACCTCAAAATTGCTACCGAAGACTGAATATCCTCCCTCAGTCCCTTTTGGAACCTTCTATCCTTTATAATATCATCACCCATTAATCCTATTGCAAACCTTGATAGTGCGGTGA